>JAMPIV010012025.1:0-220000 GCA_024509875.1 Oreohelix idahoensis
GATTACGCGTGTGATGATGGATTAGAATGTCGATAGAGGTCTGTCTCTGATATCAAGAATCTTCTCTCCTTTAAACATAATCTTCTACGACAGATTTAGGAGGAGTAGACAGTCTAAATTTATATTATATATATTATATATATATATATATTAATATTTAGATATAATATATATATATATATTATATATTAACATTTTATGTTTAGTTCTATCCACTCACGTGCACGCTATTCTAGGTGGACAGTAGTCGTACAGACGTGGGAACTATAACAATGATTATACGGCATAATTTGGAACGAGCTGACCAACGCGCTGATTAAGTTCTCGAGAAAAATTTTAATTATCTCTATAAACTTCTATCACAACATAAAATATACACTCACAGCATATACAAATAGTCATTAAAAAATCAAGGAATTGCTTACATGAAATGATAGACCCTCAGTTATGGTTCTTTCTAGATGTTTAGCAACTGTCCGTTAGGAGAAAAGATGATAGCCCAATGAGTCACATGATAATCTGATTAGGTCAATGATTTCCCCCTTTTAAGGTATGAAAGACTTGATATCTCTGATATATTTTTAAGGGAAAATATGGTCAGCAATACTTGAATAAAGACGTTAAGACAGCACTATGGGGTGCCAATTACAACCAATAAAGAAATCACACTGTTTTGCATTCACTCTATTCATTCCAGCCGTGATCACAGTGCAATTTGTTCATACTCACAGCTTTGATAGCCACTTTGGAAAACTCATTTTTTGGATCATTCTCATAAAGAATAGCCTCAATGCAGTCTTGACCAAAGAAATCCCCAGTTCCAAAAAGCGGGATGAATTCTCTGCGTTCTGGAAACGATTCCTATGGGGTGTTCTTTTATTTTCGGTTGTCTGTTTAGGGTCACATATTAAAATTGACCTGGCTCGAATCATTAACAATCGAGCACAGTGTCATTAAGCTTAGGTTTCTAGAATTGAGGAATGTCAGATCGGTGTCTACTTTCAGGAAAAGACTATATTTGGTCACCACACCACTAGTCAAAACTCCGTCGGAATGTTACAGACGTTTTAAATGTTTCTTGCCGCAAACAAGGCTAAAAATGTAACTTAGAGTTGTTTCTCTCAGGAAGAATTAATTATGGCGCAGATAGTCCTGTTACATCAATTAACCTTTCGAGTACTTGTAAAGAGTATGCACCAAGGCTTTTAAGGACAAAGTTTAAGTTTCTTACACAGATACCACTCATCAGTAACTCCTTAACGCTGGCAAAGTTTGGGTTATCCCCAGTATTCACTGAATAAAGGAAAAAACACATTATAAAATAAATTATATCAATACTAGGTACTACGTTGTAACTTACATTTTTTAAACTGCAAGCGTATAGCCCTGACATATCATTTAAAACTTCCCGTAAAATAAGTTATATTCACAAAAATCAATCATTATGAATTAGGGGGAATACATAAACGTATCCCGTTAATACTCACTGATGTAGCATTTCCAGTTGTAAGTTAATTTTTAAAATATATTCTCGTCTGATTATTTAGCAGTTAAATTTAATTCCTTATAGCTACCCTGGTTTTAAGCCTAGAAATTTATACTTTGTTCTGCTTTCCACTGAAACACGTCACTAGAAAATAAACAGACATATATTTTAATCTCTCTCTGCACAAAAGAAACTAGTGAAATGAAATAGGCGATTTTTACACTTTAAACACTTCACAAAATATAGATATCTAATATATAATATTTATCTCCGCACAGAACTACAGATTAATACCACGAACTAGAATCATTCAATAATATGGTAGTCTAGAACTCGGCAAATTGTTGCCCAGAAACTAAAGACTTTTCAATTCACAAGATATTCATCTAGCCTGGCGATCTGTCTACTGCAGATTTAGGAAGTAAGCTCTGAAAATCTAGTTTCAAACTCTGGTTAATATCTATGAAAACGGACAAAGATGAATGCTATTTCCCATAACCACACAATAGCCTCTTTCTTAAGAGTGACTTCTCACACGTTCATGTCGAGAATCTAGCCCAAGAGCGCTGTGTCATGAGAGCAGTATAGACACCTGTCTGCTTTCTGTGTCTGACCAGACCGTATACTAACACTATACGCCCGTGCAGGGACTGACACGTTATGTAATAAGGTTACTAGTCAGTATGAGAAAGAAAAACGGTAAAGTTAGGATGGGAAAGAACATATTTTTCGCAAACGAACGAAAATGCGAAAAATACAGGGACAAGGATGAAAGAGCGATAATAAAATAGAGGACACGGGTAGAAAAAAGAAGAGAATATAGAAAATTTATTGATCATAATTCCTATGTGACAGAACGTCCCCCCTTTAAGATATGGAAGCACTCCATGTCTACGTTATGGAAATAAATTTCCTATATCCGTAGCTTCAGGGTGTCTGTCCTCTTCCCTCTCATCTTCCTCCTCCATCTCTCTCTTATTCCTACTCAAGTCTACTCCCAAAGTTTCCTTTCTCTGGAATGTCTCCCATGCGCGCTTCAAAGAGCGTCGCCGCTTTTGACATTTTTGAAAGATTACGTGTGCTTGCAGTGGAATTTCCCTGCCACTAACGTCATCTTCGTCAATTTTGGCGATCGTCAGGAGATGTTCGGAGGTCGGCACCGGTCTTTCCAAATATCTCTTTAACAGATTTAAATGGAAAACCTTCTCCTTTCCTTCAATAGAGATCTGGTAGTTAGCCTTAGAAATCTTTTTCAGGACGGTAAACGGCCCTTGCCATCCGATCTTCAGTTGGTTGTTCCGGTAGGGAGTAACACCAAAACTTTCTCTCCTGCTTCCAGTTCTCTCTCTTTCGCGACTTTCCTGTATCGGTTAGCGTACATTGTGCATGCTCGCATAATGTTAGTCGTTGCTAGGTCCGATCCTAGTTTCAACCTTTCCTTTAAATCCGACACATATTTACTTGCTGAGACAACTGTCTCATCAGCCTTCTGGTCTGTCAGCGACCAAAGTAAGGCTTCAAGCGGCCCCTTGATAGTTCTGCCGAATAAAAGCGTGGCTGACGGAAATCCTGTGGACGTATGAGGAGATTCTCTGTAGCCAAATAAAGCTGCAGGAATACAAAGATCGCAATCGTCAGGTTTCACTTGTGCCAGTTTACTTAGCATCATGTTGAGGTTTCCGTTAACACGTTCTACGAGCACATTTCCGGCCGGAGTATATGGCTTAGTGTAGATGTGTTGGGTCCTCGAGATCTTAACGATCTCATCCATCAACAGGTTTCGGTAAGGAGATCCGTTATCCGTAAACACTTGCTGAGGGAATCCCAACCGAGTGAAAATCTGCACGAGGGCTTCTGCGACATGCTTAGCATCTGCGCATGTTAGTGGGATAGCTTCTGCCCATAAAGTGCATGTATCGACTAAGGCCAGGATAAACCTGTTCCTTCTTTTAGTCCTTTCTAAGGGTCCTAAAATGTCGATCACAACCCGTTCGAATGGTGTTCCAACTATTGGCATTTCACCCAAAGAGACTGGGGTTGCCCGTTGCTTGGGTGGTACACGTTGGCACTGGGCACAGGATTTGACATACCTGATAATATCAGTATTTACTCCTGGCCACCAATAATGAGTGGTTATCCATTGGTTTGTGGCGTTCTGTCCCATATGTCCGCTGATGGGAAGAGAGTGCCCCATTTCTAGGATTTGGCTTCTGTACTGTTTCGGTACTAGGAGCTGATTGTAACCTTGGTCATGCTTGCCCGTTCTGCGATAAAGTACTTCATCCTTAGAAAAAATGTCCTCGTGCTGTCTGGGTTCCTTAGCCATGGGCAGTTTCCTAAAGCAGGGTGCTAAAGTAGGGTCCTTTTGTTGCGCTTCTTTAAGTTCCCTAGGTAACAAATTAAGCGCAGGCTCCCGTTCCTTCTTGGTTTGCCCTCTTGTAGTTACTGCTGCCACAATCGGCTCTTCCGGTTTCCCAATACACACGTATCTCCCGCCAAGTATGACTGGGTAGATGGGAGCATCCATAACAGCCGCTTTGATCACACCTCTGACAAAGTCAGAGTGTATCTCCACCAATGCGATGGGAAGCGCTGTAGGTGCCTCACTCTTACGAACTCCACAAAGTTGGACGGTCTCTCCTGTCTCTTGACCGGGTTTAACCAGGTTTCTGGCAACAATGCAATCAAAAGAAAGCCCCGTGTCAAATAAACAAAAAGTTTGAGAACCTTTCAAAATAACAGTACCTCGCGTTGAGGGTGTATCCCCAACAGGTCGGGAATCACTGTCAATAATTTCGCCTTGCGAGACTGTTAGTAAGCATCCGATGCGTTTAGACTCAGTGCGCTCACTCTGATTATTTGTCCCGTGCTCAGTGGTTCTCCCTTTGCCGCCTTGTTCTTTCTGGCTGCGCTGCCATGAAGGGCGGTCGGGTTGATCAGACTGTTTACTGTGGTTGGAATACTTGTTTTTGTAGAACTTGGATTTTTAAGGGGGGGGGGGGGGGGGGGGGCGGGTTTGAGGTCCAGTTTCTCTGTGGTTATTCTGATTAGAAGCATGAGAAGATTGGTCTAGATTATTCTTTCGAAAATGCTCTTCTGTCGGTTTACGTTTTGGGGCAGGTAGTTCAGCCAGCGCATTGTGATAACGCTCAGACTTTTCCAAAATGTCTTCAAGCTTTTCTGCGCCTTGGTCAGCTAAAATCTTCGGGTGTCCGCAGACAAAGTGTTCTTTATTTGTTCTGTTATAAACAAAATTCCTTCAGTCCTTCATAGGTAGAAGGGGAGCTGCGAGAGCTCAAGGCAACTTTGTCAAGTATCCCTTTAGACGGGAAGACAACTGCTGAAAAAGTTTCAGAGCTCTCTTTCCTGCTGTTGCGAAAACAGTTGCAAAAACTTTCGCGCATTCATTTCAAAGCGCTCAAGCAAAGATTTCTTCAACAAGTCGTAGTTGTCTTGTTGGCTACTTTCCAGTTTAGAGTTTAAACATCATAAGCAGAACCTTTTAGGGCCTGGGAAAGTTTCATATTCCAACGCGACCTCTCTAAACCGTACAGAGTTGCAAGTTTTTCTCAAATTTTTCAGATGGTTAACCATGTTGTCAATCTTCTCATTGCGGGACAAGGGAAAGGCTCCAAGAGTGAAAAGAACATAGCGTTGAGTTTGAAGAGATTGAGTGTTAGAAGGATCCAGTTAAGGGGGGGGGGGGGGGGGGGGGGGGGGGGGGGGGGGGGGGGGGGAAGAATGAGGAGAAGACTCTCCATTGCTGGAGGTAGAGGCAGCACCACGACTTTGGAATTCTAGAGTTTTAAGAGCTAACTCATGCTGTCGTCAGTTTTGCTCATTTCCTCTTTCCAAATGCTGTCTCTCCTTCTCCCTTTCCTCCTGCCGTCTCTCCTTCTCTCTTTCGTTCGCCCTGCGAATTTCCATTTAAACCTCGTCCATCTTCCTCTGCTCTCTAGCTTCGGCTGCTTTCCTCTCCGCATCATATCTTTCCAGTTTTCGTCACTGACAAACGCTTTCGCTTCTTCGCCTCCAAACCGTTTTCTCTCGCTTCGTCTCTGAGGATTTGCCTAAGCTTCACCGTTTTCTGCCATAATAAGTCAGTGACTGAGACTTAGTCGAGAATGAAAAGTCCGGAAAAGGATAACTGGTTCCTACCAGTTGCGAGAAAATACCAAACAAAAGATGATGTACTTTAACCTGGGATACTTCCTGCAAAAATAATAAAGTATCTAACTATCGCTCTGCTATTAATCGGCAGTAATGCACCTAATGAGACATATTACGCCAAATTAAATGGTTAGTTAAGATTAACTCACTGAATCATACGTTGCTACAGTGGAAACAAAAAAATTATTGCAAAAATATTTAAGGAAGAGAAACGTGAAAAATCCCCTTTAATTTAAAATCCACTATCAAGTTTACACCTGAAAACAGTTTAGGGTAAGGGAGGCAAATTAGCAGGACGTAATTGCCTGAACGCACTCTTTAGCTTAGCTCAAACACCTACTTATTCAGCACCCTGTGAATGTTTATACACTCACAAACTTTACCAGCGTTTTAGACCAATTACAAATCAGTAATTAACATATATTCCGACAAAATTAACCTGTAACTCAAATGTATATTACTCAAAATGCTGTGGAATAACAATTATTAGTTGTGTGGTCCAGCACGCCCATAAACAGCATCGTTTAGTCTAGGGGATAAATTATTTTTAACGAATATAACAGAAACTCACAAGACATCAAACTCTTACTCTATATCAGAATAAAGAAAATTACAGACGAGCTGATATTTGCCGTCTAGTCTTCCAATTCCAAATTCAAAATCCCGTTAGACGAGTCCACATTTGGTAGTACTCGTCTTCCTATTCTAAGTTCAAAAAATCCTTCGGGTCGAGGACCACATTTGTCGACTCGTCTTCCTATTCTAAATTCAAAAATCCTTCGGGCGAGACCACAAATCAATGTCGTAGATTTTTTTTATAGGAGAATTAAGACTTGGGTTGGTCCCTTCTGATTTAGATTTGAATAAGTGATAGTCACAGTGAGAGATAGTAATAGCAATAGATTTCCGCGAGTGAGATGGTAGACTGTGGTAGAGGCTGTCTCTGAATCGAGAAAATCTTTCTCTCTTTCACCTATCTTCTACGGACAGATTTTAGAGGAGTCAGACAGTCTAAAACACATATACAATAAACATATATATATAGAGTTTCTATCCACTCACGTGCACGCACATACAAGACGACAGTTAGACGTATAGACGTGAGGAAACTATAACAATGATTATACGGATAATTTGGAAACGAGATGACCAACGCGATAGGCAGATCAAGTTCACCGAGAAATTATCGCTCATTATACTTCTTGTATATCAAAACTTCTATACCACAACATAAAAGATTACATCTACAATATACAAATAGTGACATTATGAAATAAGGAATTCTATAAAACTGAATTGATAGACCCAAACCACGGATAACTATATCTTTCCTCAATTTTTAGCCAACAGTCCCGTTAGGATAAAGATGTTAACCAAAGCTCCAGATACAGATATATAGATACTTCGTTGATCTAATATTTCCACACCTTTTTAAGGAAGATGGACAGATCTTTTTGTAAACTATCTTTGCTCTATTTTAAGTGACTTCCAATTATTTTAGCACTATTTGCCATAAAAGAAGTTAAGATAACAGCAATAAAGGGTGCCTTAAACTACAACATGACGAAATCTCACTCTAGTCTTCTGCATTCACTTATTCCATTCATGCCGAGATACGTGATTTGTTTCAGTTACATACACAAGCTTTGATAGCCACTTCGTGTAAAAACATGTACATTTTTCAGGGACATTCATAAGGATACAGATATGTACACAGAATGGCCATGTACTGTATTGACCAAGAAATTCCCAGTTCCCAAAATAGGACGGGAATGAATTCTCTGCTTCAAGGGAACGATTCCTTGGGTTTTTATGAATTAATTCGTGTTGACGCCACAAACTGAATTAAGGTTGGTTTACAGTAAAATTGACCACGCATTTTGAGTAATTTTTACGAGTTCCACGAGTTACATTAGATTTGAGGTTTCTATCAGAATTGTGGAATGATTTAGATTACTGAAGATTAGGGTTATGTTCAGGAAAGGAATATAGTGGTATTAGTCACCTCAAAGCTCGTTAAGTACTCGTCGATCTGGAATAAGTTTGTGACGAGGTAGTATGTTACATTGCCACAGTAGGAATGTGAAATATACTTGTGTATTGAGCTAACTGTGTAGTAAGGACTTGTTTCTCAATAAGAGAATTAAGATGATGGCCGCGTAAGGAAGTGTATACTGATTCTGTACCCCCTAATTGCTTCTATTGTAGAAAACTTGATAGATTTATAATATTTAAGGGTTTAATTATTGTGTTTATCCTTCTCTCCTAGTTATTTAGGAGATAGAAGAATTTGAGATCTGAAGTATTCCACTCAGTAGGGCAAGTTTAAAAAATTACTTGAGTTGATATTTCGATGTAAAATAATACGAATAGATGAATAATAAAGAGATATAAAAATAATATTATTTTTACGGGCTAGGTTAGTACGTCTGGCCAATGTACAGTCTTTTTATATTGCGGCGAAAGCGTAATAGTCTAGGACGTATCAGTTAGACACTATATTCCCGTTAATGTGGAGAGGTATCCCTACATAAAGTCATATCATCAGGGAATTAGGAATACATACGTTTTCGGTCATTTCTCGTACAGATGGTAGGAATCCGAGATATCAGTAATTTCTAAATCTATCTTTCAGTCCTATGAGTAATCTCAGATACAGTTATTATACTTGCTCTATATCCTTATAAGGCCGCGAAGTATGTGGCGATGAACACACTGATTACTAGAAGTGGGGGGGCACTGAAACAGGACTAGCAATTGAAGTGTAGTAGACTGAGGACGGCGGACGATAGTTTACATCTTCTCGTCTGCAGGATACCAACTTGATGTGAGATATAATTGAAATAGGTGATAGTCGGAGTCAGAAGGTGATAAAGGGCAGCGGGCTCAGACAGAAATGAAGCGGAAAGATATTCTCTAATATACGGTATTTACGCAGCTAACGAAGAATGTATGGAGGAGAAAAGTGGAAAATCAGCAGGATGCTAGCATGAGTTCAAAACAATAGAAATAGCATAGCTACTGAAGCCCGCACAATAGCGGAAGATAATTTTGACATTCAATAACTTTTTAATTTAATGAGCTTACATATGTTCAAATTTCAGCACAAGAATGCTGTCCTCTAGTGTTCACCCAATCAGATTTGAGTTGTCTTCTTGCTCAGGGTCTACGAGAGTGTTTGTTTAGCTTACCGGCTTTCCGTTAGTATGGTGTGTGGCTATTCTTGATCTTCGCATAGCGATCTTGGCATTCCTGGGCATATAGATGGGCGATCAGCCGTTGATGTGGTGGCTGTGGGATGGCTGGCACTCTTCCTTGTCGACTGGAACCAGATACGAGACAATTTAGCTGGAGTGCAAGTGCAAACTCGAGCGTTTTCAAGTGAGACACGTGGAGTATGCAGCTCATCTCCCACAGAGTGCTCTCATCGCGACTTCGTGTCTGGAGACAGTGATGTCCAGGGAAGTGGTGAGCATGATGTCAACGCAGTCAGGAACGACTGCGTGGTCAACCGTGGACACAAATGGGGCTTTCTGGCGTATTGTCCTGTTGAAAACACAGACCTTTGGGCAACTGGGCCAAAAGTGGAAGGACAGCAGAGGGTCGAAAAGAATTTCATTGACGCCATCGTTGCGCTATTCAAGCCTCCTTCAATGTGCACCCAATTGACTCTTTCCGTTGTAACTGATCAATTCCCCACACCATTGCACCTCCACCACCGTGCTAGGCGGAGCTTCATCAACGCAATTTTGGACGAGGAAAACGTTCATTTCGCCTACGGTAGACCCTACGCCGTCTATCATGACCGCTGCAACAGAAAAGAAAGATTCATCACTAAACCAGACACGTCTCCATGATTGTCAGTCTACCCCAGGGACGATGCTGCTTGGCCAAAGAAGTTAGGACGATTTCATATAGCGATGGCGGCGCGTAAGGACAGGTTCAATCTCAGTGAGGTGTTGTGCCCAAAGTCCATGCGTCATGGAGTCTATTCCGGACATTTTTGATCAGAAAACATGAACGTCCTGCAGGCAATGACTGGGCAGTTGAGGAAGCTGTTTGTAAACCTGTCTCCTGAGGTGACGAAGCCGAATAAAGCGATCCTCTCAGCTGGTGTCTGTTGTCACTCTGCGATGCCGGTCTTCAACTGAGTCCAGTGGCATGGAACCGGTGCCAAAGTCGACTGATGGTACTCTGATGCACGTTTTTTTAGATGCCTGGCAACCTGACTTTGACTTTCCGTCCTGGCCATGCAGTCGGCCAATAGACAATGTTCCATAAATTTATCGATAGAGACCTTCATAAAGGTACTGCTTGAAAATGAACTGAATTTTTTTTGTGTGTGTAGCGTTATCCTTGTTATATAGGATTTTAGCTTTGCTTAGTCATTATGAATAGTGTGTTCACCTACCAAATTTGTGTTTGCTTTGACACGTGCGCGCAAACAATGAGCTGTCTGGTCAAAAATTCGCGTCATAAACACTATGGTGACCACTGCGAAGTAACTGTAATTACAAAAACGAACGCAATTCAGGTCAACGACGTGCATATTGACACTGTAAAGTGGCGCGATGGATTGAGAGTGCTGGTTTTGTATATGCCTGTGGTAGTTAGAGTCAAAATGGATACTTACAACACTCATAAAAACGCGCGCACTCGGATAGCTAATGCGGTGGTTGGCGTGGGTGATATGGAGTATAGCAATCATGTCAAATAATATAGTACGTTCTAGAAACCGAAGAGCCGATAAGTGAGTGAGGCCCAGACAGTAAAGCACTTTACAAGAGGGGCTAGAAGATGGCTTTCAAAAGGAACTGGCGAGATGCTGCTACGCTAATAGTAGTTTCCCATAGGAGTGAACTTCAAGGAGAGAGCGCAACTAAAGGAGGACCCTGAGCTAATACTATGAATCTGGCAAAGATGCAGTGCTATGCTATATTGGGAAACTGCCCATAGGCTAAGGAAAGCTGCATACTTTCACGGGGTGACACCCTAATTCTCTAAGAATGCGAACTTTTATGGCGACGCTAGAGAGAGGCGGGCAAAAAGTTCGTCTTCGACCAAGGGTTATGCAAAAACAGCTGGCCATGGAGCGTCGTGTAGTCATCCCCGAAAAAACCCAGAATACTAGTGAAGCTCAACTCCAAACGACGGTGGACAGTGTGGCCACTCTCTTCACCGTATATAGTCGAGACGATCGTAGCCAATGTGTGCAGGAACGTTTCATGAGAACTAACGTATAGACACCACGTCAGCTTATATGTTCTGCTGACCATAGACCGTAGAAATCTACACTATACGCTAAGAGCAGATATGATCCGAATCACATTCCCAGTAATGCCAACGTGATAGTAGTCCCACCCATGAGCAAACGGCAACCCCCAGTTCTAAAGTTTGGGTGGAAGATGCAAGATATTTTGCGCCAAACGAACGAAATTCTGTCCCAGGTTACAGTGTAACTGGATGATAGAGCGATAATAAATCCCCAGAGGAGCAGCCGGTGGTGAAATAGAAGATAGTATAGGTAATTATTGATATAATTCCGAAGCGAGGCAACTAGAATAGGACTCTAAAGGGCGGACACAGGTTTATCGCGACCTTAAGTCGAACACATGCACTTTATGGCAGAAGATATCCCGCTAACATGCGCAGAGCCAAGCATGTCGCAGAAGCCCTCACAAACTGCAGATTTAGAAGCTTCCACACTCGGTTTGAGAGGGATTCCCTCAGCAAAGTGTCGGAGACGGATAACGAGATCTTTTAACCACTCCCATCAACTATCCTGTTTGATGGATGTACACTTATCGTGAAGATCCTGTGTTGAGCAATCCAGTACATCTTACACTAACGTCTTTACACCTCTGTGCCCAGAAGTGGCGTTCTACGTTAGAAAATGTATTTCAACGGTGAAACCACAATCATGATGCTAAGCTAACACTGGCACCAAGTGAAAACCTGAAGATTGGGGATCTTTGTATTCCTGCAGCTTTATTTAAGCTACAGAGAATCTCCTCAAAACTTCCTACGGGATTTCCGCCCAGTCAACGCAATTATTCGTGCACAAACCCATTTTAAGGGCCGCGCATTGAAGCCTTACTCATGTCCGCTGACGAGACCAGGAACTGAGCCAGAGAATGAGCACTAACAGTTGCCTTCCACTCAGACAAGTAGGTACCACAACTATGTCAGTCGGATTTTAAAAGGTAAGATGGGGATATGAAAAACCTAGGATGGGACCATCTAGCAACTGGGATCAAACTTTAAAGAGACGAGCCTCTAGTGAGACGGCACCATAAGCAACGCCATAGGACAACCGCGATTACTAATGGAAAATAGTACATCGAGCGAGACGACTGGAGACTACTAGTGAAACGCAGTAGCAGGAAAAAGTTTTGGTGTTTATTACCACACCGGGACACAATAACAAGACCTGAAAGAATATAGCGGATGGTGGCACACTGGAGCCGTTTCTACTCGGCGTCCTTAAACAAAAGAGGCGTTTTCCAAGTGTCTTATCGCGTGGACCATTAATCTTCTGATACAAAATGAAACAGGGAAAGAACGACTGTCTTAACGACATCGCTAAAAGCATCATGTGTTAAAGTGATGACGCGTAAATTGTGAGACGACAAAGAACGCGAGGTGCCGACACCTCCAAAAAACATCCCCATTGCACGATCGCCAAACGATTTGACGGACAGATGTGGATCGAATATACGTCGTCGGGCAAGGGCATAAATGTGTCACCCACTTAGCGACAACACATCAAAAAACGTCTTGTTCAAACAAAAAATGTACCTAAAAGCACGGGCGTACACGTCTCTTTTCAAGCGCCGCACATGGAAGAAACATTCCAGAGAACCTGTTCGACAACTGTATGGCGAAGTTAGACATGCTTGAGTCAGGATGCGATTGTACGAGTATAGAGACGGGAAGGGAGCGTGATGAGAGGGAAAAAGGCACCAGATGAACGTGAATTGCTATGGATATCTCACCCCCATTTCCAGAGAACGTAGACATAGGCGGATAGGGGTGTCAAAAATCTTAAATGGTCGATTCTTGGTCTAATATTCACATACAGACTACTATGATCAATTCGCGCTATTATTCTAAAAATGTTATCATTTTTACTTATTTGGAAAGTAGTCCTCTAATCCAGTGATCGCTCAAATATCCTTTTAAACTGAAGTTTTTCGGGACGTGACTCGTTTGCGCGATAAATTTTATAGTTCTTGCGGCATTGTGACTTCATGCACGTTTGAGAAGATCTCAACATTGGAAACGCATTTTATTGCCTATAATAGTATGGTCCTGGTAATACTAATCAGGGGGCTATTTCGTCCACATATATACATAATGGCCCGACATATTGTCTGGTATTTCCCATCTGACACGTAGCTTTTACGGCTAAAATTGACTCCGGTGAGATGTGGCAAACTTGCCATCTAATGAGGACTACCGTCTACATTTTTCACCGGACACAGCGGTTTTCGGCTGAGTTCTTGAGGGGTGTGAAACGGCGCCCCATGCACACATTGCCAGTAAATGGAGGACATATAGGGTCTCTAGCCTATTTTCCATCTGACACGGCCATCTACGGCCAGTTTCTTAGACGGAGGTGTATAGGACAGCGAGGCAGTGGCAGGTTTTGACAGTCCTCTTGGTTTACACGAAAAAGTGTTAAGAGGTAGAGGGAAAGTCGCGGGATGGATGGTGGAGGAGGGGGCCGTTTCAAAATAAATGTTGGATCCTTTTGTCTATTTCCATATATCTTAAACCGGAGTTTTTTAAATTCATTCACTCAATAAAACTTCGCAGTCAAGACTCTTGAGACAACCTACGTTCAATTCCTAAAATCTCTGTTGAAGAAGATGGCATTTAGTTGGTCGAAGTGGTTTAGCTCTTAGTAGTTCTGTGTTGAGGGTAACATATTAAATTGTTTTGCGAGTAATCCACTCTTGTGAAAGTGGGTTTAAATCGCTTATTATATTTACACTAGGCTTTTTTGTGCAGAGGAATTAAATATAAGTCTGTTATATCTATAGCTTGACGATGTTTCAGTGGAAAGCAGGATAAATTTTTTAATTTTCTAGCTTTAAAACTCATGCAGCTATAAAATAATTCAATTTAACTGCTTAGTCGATGAATATTGCTAAAAAACTAACCTAATATAACTGCAACAGATTCATCATGAGTATTGACGAAATACGTATGTATTTCTAATTCATGATGATTGTTTTTATGAATATAACATATTTCATGGGACTCAAGGTTTAAAGCGTTAAAAAAAAGCGATAAGTCAAGCTCCGCTTGCAGTTGATAATGTAAGTTATTTATCCGAGTACATAGTATGTATAAGTATTTTATATGTTGTTTTTCTTTATTCATTTTTTTCGGTAAAACTGGGGTGACCCAACTTTGCCAGCGTTTGGAGTACAATTGAGAGAAGAAAACATTTTACCTTTAAAACCACGTGGGTTTACAAGTTAACATCTGTCTGACAGTGTGTGTTGTCCCATGAATAGACAGTGTACAACTCTCACTAACGGGTTTTTTTAATGGACTAATGCTTATACGGTGCCTTTTGAGACATATATTTCACTTCACAAACTCTCAAGTACATTTTCAGCTCTTGTGGGCACGTAAAATATCACTATCAGTAACATTCGACGTAGTTTATTTTGACCAGTGTGTGGTGTGATTCAAACTAGATTCCTATACTGAGATAAGGCAACCCGACCTTGACATTCCTCATTACTAGAAACCTAAGCTATTTACACGTGCTCGACTGTTGTTAACTGTTCGTGCCTGGACAATTTTAATGTGACAGAACCAGATATCCTGAAAAATAAGTAGAACCAGATAACGTTCCCTGAAGCAGTAAATTCAACCCGTCTTTTTTTGGGAACAGGGGTTGTCTTGGCCACGGCTACCATTGAAGATTCTGTATGTGCATCGTCCTAAAAAATGTGTTTCCAGATAGTTGCTACCAAAGCTGTAAGTACGCATGAAAGCACGTGATGTCAACGGCTGAATCAATAGAGAGAATGCAGGGACTGAGTGATTCTTTATTGTTGTATTTTGGCACCCATTTCTTTTATGCACGTTTTGTTGCTTAAACAATATTTTCCTTAGGATAGAGATCATACTAATAGCTCAAAGTCTGTTCATGCCTTTTAAAAAAAAACTGGAAATTTATTAGACTACAGCAGATGTATCCGTGACCCTTTGAGGGCTATCATCTTTTCTTCTAACAGGACTGTGGGCTAAACATCGAGGGAAAGGAATTCATACTAATGGGTCTATTTATTCTTGTAGCCATCCTTTGACTCTATTTAACTATGTGTATATGCTCGATGTAATTTATTTTATGTGTTGTGAAGAAGAAATTTTCTGGATAATTTATTAAAAAATCCATTTAAACTTAATCAGGGCGTATCTGTCAGCTCGTTCCCAAAATGTTTGTATAATCATTTGTTATAGTTTTCCCACGTCTGTACGTCTAACTTGTCGTCTTATGTGTGTGTGCACGTGAGTGGAGATATATATACTTAATATATATATAGTCTATAAAGTATTTATATATATATTAAGTATAGTATAGTTTAGATAAATTATGTATCGTATTAATTATTCCGATTCTGATCTCTTTAATATATATAGTAATTGAAGTTTATATAGTTATAGACTGTCAACACCTCTAAATCTGTCGTAGAAGAATAGGCTGAAAGAGTAGGAGATTTTCTCGATTTCAGAGACAGCCTCTAATCAACATTCTACCAACCCTCATCGTGGAATGGAAAAATCTATTTCCTATTATCATCTCTTCAACTGTGACTAGATCACTTAATTCTAATCCTATCAGATGGGACCAACCCAAGTCTTTAATTCCCCTAACAAAAATGTACCGCAAACTCTGATAGGAACACTTTCCTGTCTCTTGTTCTTGAGGGTGCACTCTGATTAGACTTTTTTCCTGTCTCTTGTCTTTTGATGGAGTGCACTCTGACTAGGGAACTCTTTCCTTGTCTCTTGTACTTGATGTTACACTCTGATAGACTACATTCTTGTCTCTTATCTAGAAGGTTACACTCTGATAGGACACCTTTCCTGTCTCCTTGTCTTGATGGTGAGTATCTTCGCAACTTTAAAGCGGCTATCAATCCTCTTGCACGATTTCCTTAAAATCTTTTGACCATGTCTAATTGTGGTCTTCAGTAAAAGTGTTATGTTCTTTTTTTTGCCATGGTCAAAATATTGTCGATGTCTAATTTTGATGATTATCCTTTCATTAGTTGCATTTACACAATGTTATTTATAAATCTATAACTAAACTGAGTGTCTACAGGATTAACTTCCCTAGCTCTGCTGTGTAGGTCCAACATTGCCCAAAACTTTCAAGAGTATCTAGTGATGGTCTTCAATGGTATCTAACCTTTAGCTCAAGATTAACTCTTGGCAAGAGAATTTGAGTATGGAAGAATGGTGGTTCAAGCTCGTAGGGAACAGCTCGTACAGGAACTTTAAGATATACAAGTACTACGGAAGAGAGTATCCCAGGGCCGCGTCAGTTTTTCCTGATAAAAAACCTTCTATCGACCTTTCTATGAGGAGTAACAATTTTGCTCATTTTGATCAGCCCAGTTTGTTTTACACTCAGTAAAAATAATACTTTATTAGATATGTTTATAGGTATATAAAATGATTTAAGGGTGCAGTTCACTCAAAATGACTAAATTATACTATAACTTATGTATATTTTACAGGTAATCAAAATTAATTAATTAGTTAGAGTTAACAATGTAAAATTAAATGATTGGTGGGCGTGAGAGTGAATTAAGAAACCTTCGTTTAAAATTTCATCAACTGGTGATGATCTGGGAAAGGGTGTTTTTTTTCGGAATTTTTCTAATGAAAAAAGCAGATCTCTTAGTAGCTCTGATTTTATACTTAGAATGCCAGTAACGTGTCGGTTGGGCTTGTGCTCTAGCCGATGCTTGTTCTTTTGCAGGTTGTAGACTGGTTGCACTCTGAGTCCAATGGTCAAGTCTGGTGGCCGCAAAAACGACCTCGTCGTTACGTATCGGGAGGTAAAGATGGTCCAGGGTCTGTCTAGACCCGTCTAACGTTGGTGGTCTAGCTTAGGACTGAAGGCCACTTACCACCCACACACTTCTCCTTACAACAGACTAGTACCACCAATTGGTACCACCTACTCTTATCCATGAAATAATAGCGCACACACAATTAGCCTCTGCGTATTGGGGTTTCCTGTACAACAGAAAAATCCAGATGCACCTCTTTCTCTTTCCAACTCCCATCTGCCTCAGAAACCTTAAATTCTTGGGAAATAATGTTAAACACAGTGAACGGAAAAACATCCCTACACTGCATTTATTTTGATCACGTTTTACATTAATATGCCACTGGTTGAAAAGGTTAATATAATAAGTAATGTTACATTGCACTTACTGCAATTCATTCATTCCATGCTCCTTTATGGAACTTTGGGAACTTACCTCGTGCTTTTGCGTTCTCAGATGCGTAACACGCATCAAGCCAGTCATAAAGCTTTTGCAAGTAGTTATTCATGAAAAAACATCATTCCATTATGCTGAGGTTGCCTGCCTTCGTCTGACTTGTACATGCATAGCAATGATTCACATTGTTAATAATACAAAATATAGAATTATAACAATTGTACAACTTTTTTTTTTACAACATAATCGTGACAATTTCTTTAACGTAATTATTAAAGTAATAATGCTTTTAAAGCAGTTATAATTGTCTTTACAGCTTGTTTTAATCAACCATGTCGAGGATAATCATTACGAGATTTGTGAGGAATGGGGATGGGCCAAACGGCCAGCCGGTTAGTCTAGAAAGGCTACACGAATCAGGTTCCAAAAAAGGCAAAGGAACCCCAGCCTTCTACTAAACGAAACAGGGAGACATTCCATTAGGAGTCATTTAGGCATTGGAGACACACGAAGGGTTGACACCAGAGACAGGGCCGGAACGGCAGACCCGCAGGACTTCTCCTGGAAGAAAGATTCTTGTCAGTATCGGACAGGGACAGGCCCCTGTCATACAGCAAGCAACCTATTTCAAGGGGACGATAGGACAAACGGGGCTATCAGAAATGAGGCGCGTCAAAAAAACTGCAATTGACATGAAGAATGTACTAATCAGTTCAGTCATCCAGGGAATCTACATCTGACGGGAGACCGCCAGGTTTGAAGGAGCAGTTTCAGTATACAGATGCCGCCCGTATGAACCCACTCCTTAGCTGAACGCCAGATTACTCTGTTTCACAAGGTCAAGTCATACAGAGTGGACAACAGAAAAGCGTGCCGCGAGCGTTTGACAAGAATTATCCAAGTAAAAAACATACGCTTCCTTGGACGAACCTCAAAGAAAGCACAGAGAAGAGGTCAGTCAGGGCATCACTGGTCCGGCGACTTATTTTTTTCTAGCGCCACCGCAGAACATTCTGTGAGGGACTTCTGAGAACACCAATGTCAAAAAACCTGAAATTAGAATGTTCCAAAAAGTCATTCAAAACGCAGGTGACCGAGTCACCAGCTAGATCTGTGTGAGGGGACAGGCAGTGACTGAAAGGCACGATATTCTTTATCAGGGGTCAGAAAAAAAATCGCAAAACTCAACAGCGGAGTGAATCTATAAACTACTCTGAACGGACACATTTCTTGAAAACAAAACTAAGCATTTATTTGGAAGCGTTCTTACAATAGGGCCACCATCTGCAGTTCCGGGATTACTAAACGCAATTCCTCAAAGGCAAAAGTTTGCATGAATACAAAGAATCGCTGAACCACAGGGACTAAAGGGAGACAGCAGGGAAGGTATTTACAACAAACCAGTTATACAATTCGAAATGCAACCTCCTGCTGATGGAAGGAAAACATTATATGTCTGAAGGCGAACGCCAGTGCCTGGCTTCTGAAAAGCAGGACAGTCAAGTAAGGACAAGATTAAAAAGACAGTGTTCGCAAAGAGTATTATGCCGAAAAACATCCAATCGATTCTAAGGTCACGATTGAGAGAGGTGTTTAGGTGTTCTTGATACCTCTGGAAATTTCTATATCTGATATGGGATACCGTTAGATCAAGAAACACGAGTAGAAAGGAAAAACAACGTTGCGATGCAGAATATATATAGACTTTTGTTCAGTTTTGGAGACGGTTTGTACAGGATGTGGCAGACTATTGTAAAAAGTGGAGCCGATGCCAAACAATTCACCAGTCCATCTAGTAACTTGCACACAAGTATGGCACAGTGTGGTGTATGGAACCTTGAAGATCGATTGGCGACGCTGAAATGTAGTGGACTTGCAGTAAGTTGCCATACAGCTACTGAAGCCTAGTAAGACTGTCATTGACATTGAATCGCTGTGCTTGAAAGGTAAGGATAAAAGTCCCAACTCGTCAAGCTTGAAAACAGTTCCCAGCGTCCGCCAAAACAGGAGATTTATGACAGAGGCAAGGTATGGTGTGTCTCCCCACAACACAGAAGTAGGTTCAGGTCAATCCCGTGCCAGGGTTAGATGCTTAAACACCCTCCGGACTGTCATTCACGAGGGGGAACAGTTTTTTCGGACATTTACCACAGATCAGAATTAATTGTTGGAAAAGGTCTGCCTGCGACCCATTCACCTAAACCTCCAAAGACCAAATCGCAGAGTACTATGAAGCAACTCCTGGGACATGCCATTTATCAGCCGGAAATTCTAAACGGGCTGTTTAATGTCCGGTAAGCTTGGTTGGGAACATACAACGTGACGTAAATCAGATCTTGAAGATTATGAGCCCGTAAAGCACGTCAGGTGGCCCAGGCATCACATGAGAGCCCGGAGAAGCCGATTTGTAAGGATTTACGGAGGACAATGAATCAAGAGGAATCATAAATCCGTCCATTGTCATAATTCTGCTGGGAAGCAAACCCGAGGATGCTAAAAGATCGTTTACCATAAGCGATTTCGGCCAAAATCGGAATATCCCATGAACAGTCCCGTGGATTACAAGTGATTGCTGGGCCATTCCGACCAGCAACGACCCGGACGCCAGAAACGTGGCACAGGAGAGAACGAGTTTGCGAAAAAGGGCAGACATTACGAAATAATTCATTCGACAGTTTACGTAGCAAACACAATAAATACGCAAACTGAAGGAAACATCATTTTCTACTGTAAGCCATGACGAACATGAAGGATGGTTACGCAACAGCAATGTAGAGAACGTCGTTCCTTCAGCTTGGCATTCTTCTAGCATTGTCATTTCATGGCAGACTCTGAGTGTTCAAGTGCAGAGATAAACTGTGGGCAAGCTGTATTGATGACAGGGGGGACAGGGGCACGAGAAAAGCGATTCTCGTAGAAATAAAGAGCCCCACAGGCTTCACGACCACAGAAGCAGCAGCAACAGGCCTGATGGAAATCGCCCAGTTATTCTATAAAAGGCGATCCCCCCCCCCAAGTCTAGGGATTTTCGAGGAGCGTTCAGAGTTTAAGAAAAGTCTAAAAGGTACGCGTCACAGATGTCAGAGGTATTTCACAAGTACGAGGAATGATGGGATCGAGATTACTCGTTACATGATTATGGAGAGCATTCTAGCCAGGATTTTCCCGATTGGAACGAGGCGACATGGTATGTGAACAGAAGGGAGCACGAAAAAAGGTCTGGAATCCGATTACTAATCACCGCACCAGAAACCGGTTATAAAAGAACTGAGTATGAATACTCGCGCGTTATTGTACGACGATGATGATGGCGAGATTATCAAGCTCGCGATGATGCAACTACCAAGTATATACTAAGCGGACACACGTCTGAGCGGGCCTGATAAGTTAACCATGAAAAAACATTCAGATTAGCAGGCATTCGCCTCTCAAGATAAACCCGGTTACAGACGCCGAGATCTTCAAGTGAATGCGAAAAAGTAATGTGGTTGACACAAAAATCATTAAAGGAAAGGATTATACCCGCAGCAAAGGATTATGGGTTACAATTATGATACGGGATTAGTCTCTCTAGATCGACTGTCGGTAAGGTCTATCATTCTTCTATAAATACGAGAAAAGGAAAAGTTCTTCCATGGTCAGTCTGGGAAGATGGGACGACAAGCATCAAATTAATTACAATTCGTCACATTTTCTTCACCGGACCAAAACAAATGCAAAAGACCAGACATTGTAGTAATAAGAGTAACACTTACGAGATCGTCTCACAGTCTCGCATCCAGGGAGGTTTGAAGATTCGTGCGGCGAGGGGAAACAGCTCGAGAATTCCCGGTGTGGCGATGCGTGAAAATAAAGGATGGTACCAGCTTTCAAGATAAATGGGCGCCGGCACGTCCAGAGAAAAAATGCTACTCCAATCAGAGACTCAACACAGTCATACTACTTTACAATTGATAACACAAACTAGTGAAGATTTCCACTTGGACGATTGATAATAGGCGAAAAAAAAAACACGCGACTAGCATTCTCCGGAGACTTGGAAAGTGTGCAAGTACAATGATGCTGATGAATAACCGTTAGAAAACGACGAAAAAATTGGGAAGCACCATATTGCACAGAAGCCATGAAATCTCTACCCAGAATCTGACTTCCGGAAGTGACCACTTTGGTCGTTATGCTGGCCTCCGCCGGACCTGATTCCCAGGAAGGAAGTCCGCAACAATTCCTCAAGCTTGCAGATAAAAAGTTACACCACGTGAGACTTTACAGGAAGGCAACACGAAGAAGAACAACTTCCTATAGAAGGAAAAAATTGGGGGAAGCTTTGCTATGAAGAGACGATTAATGATCTCAAAAGTCATCCGTCAAACTTCAGACCGAGGCTATTGTCGTTCCGACACAGTCGTCACAAACCCAGTGTATGGAGCTTCGAACAAAATCGCCAAAGTTTCAATATTACAGACGTCCAATAATACATACAGAAGACGATAGTGAGAACTTTTCTCCGAGCAGTGTATCATCAGTAAAAGCCAGATCGCACTCAAACTCGGCCAGCCACGGACACAGGTCCAAGGATGATTTATAGAGAAGGAACAATTGATCAATTTGGCAAATTATTACACCTCAGCAGCCTTTGCAAATACGGGAGAGACGTCACATGCACTCAATTAAAAATGGGGTACCATTTTACTGCCAATCATTGAAAGCAGCAAGTGAAAAACCAGAGATGCATAAAGATTCGTTACCTCGATCTGGATCGCCAGTGTTTACTGGTTCTGGCCGTTTACAATCTGCAGGAGATGTCTGTCGTATCAAAGAAATGTACACTCATACAAAACAGCCAGTGCTCAAAGAATCGGCCGAATCTATCAAACAGTCGTCCAAGCAGAGTTCAAGGCCGTTATCTGCTGGAAGATATCCCTTTATGCGTCCCAAAAACCTTCTGCTTCAAAGCGGCGATGAACATGTCAGAAATATTTCGGGGCGCAAATCTCGAACGCAATCAGCAACTGGTATGTCACGGTCTCCACAAAGAACTATTCAAAGACTCCAGATAGATTACAAACAAGAAGCACTTGCCTCGTCTTCTCCAGAATTCCAATATTGCGAGTTCGAGTTTACGGAACGAAACTGCAGGCCTGAACCAAGGAGGAATAATCTTAGAATAAATATTGGTCATGTTGAAAATTTTGTCATCTCAACTGATGTCGTCTCTTGGGGAGGAAATAAAAATTTTTCCTCAAGCGCCGAAGGAGACCGCAACTCTTCATCTGGAAACGGAGACAGTTGGTATCCTGAATACGCTTATCGCTGTGGCGTGATCGATACGTTGAGGTTACTGGACAGCGACTTTGCCATGTCAACGCCCAGCGCCGATATCGTCCATCCGTGTCAAAATTATAAGAAAGCAAACGACTCATGTATTCGAAACAACGAGATAGAAGACCACTTGTCGTATATAGCGAAGTCAATACCATCCTTAACTCTAGGCAAGCATGGTGACGAGGCCTTTGAAGTAATCCGCCAGAACAGCTTACGGGCGTTGCTATGCGCAGCAAAACTGTCCGTGGACTGGCCTCCTGTAAATTTTTATGATAAAAAGGCAGAAAATCTTGATAACTGGATTCGAGAGGTCAGGGAGTGCTCTAGTACCTCCAACATGAGCTCTGTTATAGACATGCATAGCGTGGACCCGAACGCAGACAATTATGACCAGAAATGTTGAAAGAAAATTAATCATGAAGATGATCAATACCAGAAACAGTCAAATAAGCTGCAATACACCATCTTTGCTGGCTCACCAGCACTGCCTAAGGTTAGCGTTAACAAAGTAAGCAAGGACAGACGCAATGTATCCTCACATGATGGATCTATCGAGAAAAATCAAAGTAGCGAAAGTCAACAAACTACAGCAGACAATAGTGAGACTTCAACATATGTAAGTGATTCAGAATCTCACCAATATTCCGAGCAAGCTTCCACTCCCGAGGCTACTGCGACCGAAGACCATACCATCAGTGAGAACACGAACCATCATTTACAAAGCAATTCCCCACAAAGGCGTCAGACTGTGACCTTAGACATGCATGGAACTCCTTTAGCGGAAGTTGAGGATAGAGAAATGAACCCACCGCCTGTACGTTTTGCCCTTCTGTACGTGCCGACGGTTAGATAGAAGGTAAAAAATATTACATCTTTCACCCGAGATGATATTAATTAGGACTTTTCGCAGCGAAATCAGGACAAATAACAAATCTCTCGGCATACCTGAAATTTGTCAGACAGCAACAGCAAATATACAAAAAACAAGGGAAGATTCAATCCAGAGAATGTGGTTAACAAGTTCACAAACCAGGGAGTGCGGAACAAACATCTAATTTTAATAAGGAACACTGGAACCAAACGCCGCCATGAGCAGGCCTATTATTTCAGTGACAAAGGAAATAGCCAGAGGTCCATTAATGGAGATGAGATCAGAATTTATCAACGGTTTCAGAAAACAACTCAGGAAGAAGAGAATCGCAACGAGCGGGGAATAGGGCGGGCTGGCCTGACTACATTCAGATTGAGGACAGGGACAATGGTCTATATGGTGATAGAGCAGCAGCCCAAGCAAGAAGGAGCGTACACTATTTATAATCAAGATAGAGCAGAGGCAATATCTGTCTTAGCGAAGGGCAAGGCACCAGATATAAACGTGGCGCTGCCTCGTTATCTTCCGTTTTGGAAAAACGAGCAACATATCGCATGTTAAGGATTCCTATATTTAAAGTGATAATTACCTCAGGGTGATAGCCAGATCACCGTGTTATCGTCAGGAACATTACAACATCTTTCGGCAGCATATCTATTAACCAAGGGTCCACTGTAGCGAATAAACGTACCTGGTCCAGCAATTCGCGCATGAAATGTGCAGTGTTTGCGAAGCAATCGAAAATGTTGACGGAGCAAAATCAGAAGAGCGTGTAAAGTAAAAAAGAAAGTTGTGTCCATAAACTTTCATGTAGTAAAGAAGACGCTCCGTATCTCCTTGACCGCAGATGACATGGCTACGTCAGCAGGCCAAAGCCAAATTGACAGGTGTATTGTAGAAGGAGCTCTGGGATGGTGACCCAAAAAGGCCATAACTATAATTAAACCTTGAGGAGGTAGGAGATGAAAAGTTAAGGGGTGTGTAATATCAGAGAAATCTTTCTTCGTGAAACTCAGTCAGAGCATGTGCCCAACAAATCGTTTTCATGACTGGTTTATTTTCCCTTGTGAGGCAAAATGCTTTCAACATCTCGAGCTGACTTACTAAGATTAGATGGTGTGACAACACGAAAGGCAGGACTACTCGAGCAACATAAATGTTGTCCTAGATTAAAGCCCAAGAACATCAACAGCATGTACAGGTGAAACCAGATCTTCGTCTTTCAAACGTCGATGAATTTTTGCCGTTAAAGAGAGCTTGTGGCGCAGGTCAAAAAGCTTATAATGACCTTTGATTCAAAAAGTGGGACCGCATCAGAAAGCGAAATCGATCCAAAGAAACGTGAAAAGGCTAAAAGATTTCATGCGGGTAGGTACAACCCTCTAAGCCAACTGGAGACTTTTGTCGATGGAAAAACTAAAAGTGTTCTTTGATAAAGCTCTAGAGAAATTGCACGTTCGCCAAGCCGCAAAACGCGTTTGTTTCTCGCGTTGTCGATTAAACTGGTGGCAATTTCTTAAGCGGAAGCAGAGACAAAGAATGAATATTTACACCAGAGATCCAAATGATTTGGAAGCAAAAAAACTATCAGCTCTTCATTGTCTTCCAGAAGATTATCAGTGCGATGTCGAGTCCGTCAGTCACATCCAGTCAACTGATACATTGACCGAAAGATCAAGTTAACTGAGAGATCTTTGATATCTTGTACGCTGCCGCCGGGAACTTTATTACAGCAATTGTAAGGAAAAAACATACCCGCTAGAGTTGACAAAAACAACAAAATAAAACAATTGCTGACATGGGATCACCCAACAATTTCCGTGTCTGACATATCAAGGACCTAGATCCCAAAATACCCAAAAAACGAAAGGAGAAGTTAGTGTTGTTCAATTAAGAGAAAAAAGGCTCTGGTATCCGAAACAAACCAGAGGGCGGACAAAAGAAGAAGAAACACAGACCGAGAAACAGAAGTCAATTGTAGTCTGGACAGTGTGTAAACAAAACAAAAAATAGTGCAAAATGATTTATTTTGTACGATAAAGGAACGTCAAGAACTAATTGTGACTTTACACGGCTGCTTCAGATCTTGCGTGCGGACTGGGGCACCTACTTTTTTATAACCGGAAATTTTGAGGCCATCTGTATCTAACATGTACTACCCAATTTATCTGTTCTAGAGAGGGATACTAAACTGTTCACCAGTTAAGCAGAATTGCAGCGTGCCAGCTTTTCGATCCTGTCGCGGGTATGGTTCGCGAAAACCAACCGCTCGATCTGAGACCAGGGGTCAGATCCTTGAGGCAGACATGCCTCCATCCCACGCCGTAAAAAACGCTGCAAAAAAGCACTCATGTGTCCACCCCAAGAAGGAGTCACAACAACAAAATAAGGGCAAGTCAGGAAAAGAAATCACGTGCCTATTACTTAAAATCCCCTAAACTCAGAAGTGAGGGAAAAAATGAAGGAAGCGGACGATAGGAACGCAATAATGCGAGAAAAAAAACGTGGGCAATCACAAATACTGTTATGCGGCCAAGACAAAATGTGGAAAACCTTTGCCACAAGGCGGAATATCCTTCGAATTGCGAGAGCTTTTATAAACGGCTGCCAAAAAGTACAGTGTGGTAGCAGTCATATATACCGGATACGTGCGTGTAGATAACAAATCTATTGAGCGACCTTGGTGGGCGTACTTACAAATGAGGCAAGAAAAAACGTTTGGAGATCCCCGGAAAATGATAAAAACTGGAGAATGATCATTTTAGAGGAGGATGAGTCGGACGACTGACAGTCTCGCTGGATGTGAGGGTTTTGATTCGTCGTTATGCTGGACGCCAATTCAAGAAGAATCTGTTTTATCGCAACGGAAGCATCAAGCTCAGGATTAAATCCAAATCAGGCTTCGAAGAGTTCCGTTAATAAAATTGTAGAATGTAGTTATTGGAGATAACAGACGAAACGTCGTACTGGCCACAATGAAGTCGCTGCCCGTCAAAAACCACAGCACTTACCATCAGTGCTCCAACTTCGACTTTCACCGTACTTCATCAAGTCCTTGTACTCGCGCATCTCGAGAGAATTGGATTCAAGCGATAACCGAAGGGGAGTACTTCGTAGCACAAAAAACGCCAGGAAAGTTGCCCGGCGCGCATCACGATCTTGATTGTTATTTACATCATTATAAGAATCGAAAAGTTCACGTGATATTTCTTTCACAACAAAGGACCGTGAGTATATTCATGATCATACAAGTCAGACTATTGGCCCATACAAATCA
This sequence comes from Oreohelix idahoensis, assembly GCA_024509875.1. NCBI lineage: Eukaryota > Metazoa > Mollusca > Gastropoda > Stylommatophora > Oreohelicidae > Oreohelix > Oreohelix idahoensis. Next base: position 26,607 of record JAMPIV010012025.1, read on the forward strand.
GCTTCGTTGTCTTCGTGGATGAAATGCAACGGCTCAACGTACGAGTTCCCCAAAGATTCGGTCTCCAGTTAAACGCTACCATCTTGATATAGGATGACGCAGATGGAAGGCTTTGCAGATATTGGTACAGCTGAGTGGGGGCGGGAAAGATGGAGAAGCAGGGGGCTACCTTTGGCAGTTCGATAAGCGTTAGTCTCTCATACAATCCAGGACAAGAGTCCAGTAAGAGCAGAAGGGGATTAAGCTGGAGGAAGGAGGAACCTAACACGACCCTCCCTACACCGAGATCGAAAACATTGGGGGTGCAACTTCAAGTGACATGCCCCAGCATATAGCTTAAGAACTGTCCCCATTGAGGTTTCCCGGGTCACCAAGACTATACCATCCAGTGAAATCAACAAGCCAAGACAAGATGAGAGAGGCTCTCATAGGCGTTAAGCTAATCCACCAAATACGCTCTAAATTATGGGTTCTTGCGTACATGAAGAAACTTGTCCGGGGGGACCACAAGGTCAAGATGAGTACGCAGTGAGGCGAATGCCGCATTCCAGAGTGTGCAAACGGCGGAAATGGAATCATTTACGCACAGAAGGACTTGGCACAAGTGAGTTTAAAAAATTGCACGCAAAAACCGGTGGTTTCCTGATGGAATCCCTCGATCTATGGACCGGTCATTCACGGACGCCTGCATTAGGAGAAGATTGTGGAACGACAGAGTGACAAAAACAATGGAAGCGAAGGCGATAGGTACCACTTTCGGTCGGGTGTACACAGAGGCGGAAATGACGAAATTTGCTGCGATCGCTCGAGGACACTGACCCAGGGAGGAAAAGTCTGAATATCGCAGGGTGGAGTCAACTCAAGATGCCGAAGCTTCAGGCTGGCGTAAATGACACTCTACTTGCTGCCGCCCCAAGGGGAAATCGGTCAGAGAAACGATAAGCACCCCAGAGAGGACAAAGACTGGGGTCCGCGGGCCACACAGGAGCATTACTTCAAAAACCAGACAGCCAGCACGGTTATCCATGCTCAGCTAGAACGAAACCCCAATCAAATTGTTGTCGAGGGCTACTCGGTGCAATATACACGTAACGCGCCTTTGGCCAGCGCAAAAGCGGTATTCCGGTAGCATGAGTGGTCCCAATTTTGCCAGGCCAGAAACATAGAACTGGGAGCGGGAATTATGTCGGCACCTGCGGTAATACATTCTAGGTGACGAGCGTTTACATCGGTTATGCAGGTGAAAACACGACGTGCGAAAGCGATGAAGAATTTACCTTCCGCGAACAGAAAGAAGAATCCTGTCCGCGATTAACCTCATCTGGTTATGTAAAAAGAGGCCCCAAAATAGCTGCAAGAATGAGTGGCCGAAGAAATTGAGTGTGGGGAATGACGACACTTGCAATCAGCCCAGGGTACTCGATCGAGTTAATACTTGTGGAGACGATCCTTGCTGGACAATTTGATAACTGACTTGGAGCGGCTAGGCAAATAGCCTATAGGAAGTACCACCTCCTGATTATGCGTAGAATCCCCAGTGGGGGGCAAAAACCGATGATGAATCAAATAATGTCTTGTTTATCCATCGTCAGAAAGGGCACTTTCTGCCCAATAAGAAAATCCATCCTCCGAGACTGCTGAATGCAATAGCAACAAGCTAGGCATTAAACAAACACGGCAGGAACGAGGAACGGAACTGTGAGATTTCAACGGGTACCTCCTAATCGGCGTCGCGTCTCATGCGCGTGCGATGTAGAATAAAGAATCACGCCTACTTAGATGGCCGCATCGTCTGATGTTTTCGGCCAAGGGGTGATCATTGCGGAAGGGAACAAGAGCGAGTCTATACCCATGTGGTACGGTGGACAGGAAGACGAGAAGAAGTCCGCTCGGAGCATAGGGGCGGTCTGATGGTCAACGTAGGTCTTCCGAATGACAATTGATCACACGAGAGTATGCTTTAGAGAATTTTTTACACCGTACAGAGACTCTACTACTAACAGCTCTGCAGAAGAGTGCGAAGAGCGCGACTCTCCCCCCAAGCCGAGCCAAACCCAATGCGTCGAGCAGAGGAAGACGATGATAATGACTGGGGTTGAACGGACGACAATATGGCGAAGAAGAACAAAGAAGACAGGGGAAGAAGAGGACGAGGAGGTCAGGAGGGTCATAACGGTTGAAGACGTAGAAGAATGATGATGAAGAAAGTGAAAGAAGAAGATGAAGAATAATAGATTAAGGAAGATGTACAGGGACGGAATATGGATAAGATGGGACAACGTGATCCCGGGGCTTTCATCGGACGTCCCGCAGGAAGGTCAACATAAATTGCACCAACAAAAAACTGTTTGCAGTGGAACCACATGGAAGAGTAAGAAGACTCAACAAAATAATATACGCCAACATGAGAAGAGGGCCCACAGTGACAAGAACCGAGTCCAAGATGGATAGCAAAGAGAGGACAACACACTTGGACCTCTTTTCCCCTGTAAGAGGACCGGAACTCGGGTCAGAACCAATTCACAGGTGAACCAAGCGCCTACGCAACGTTAAATAACACACCGGTGGGGCACCAACAGATGGCATTGGAGGATCTCTAGCACGTTAAACAAAGCAAAAAGCAACAGTACGTCAAATCTCAGAACTCCACGACAAAAACCCATTCAACGTGAAGCGCCAAAGGAGGACATCAAACACGAAATTTCTGGCTCCCTGGAGCAAATCAAAGTGCCCCTAGCAATCGTGGTGCAAAAGGGAGCTTTGTTTATCGGTTTTTTGTATCGCTGATGACGAAAATTAGCCGATATGGGCGGAGAAATGCTCTCGGGCGGCGGGGACGCTTCGGGCTGTGTTTTTACCTCGGCCTCTTAGACGGGGTCATCGAGGTTGCAAATTTCACGGATTTTTATGAGTCAGCTCTTGGGATCTAGTCATTCACGAAGGCCCGAATGTTAATGTTTCACAGGATACGTGTATCACGCCGAAATTTTCGGTTCTAAGAAGACGATTTCGATATTAGCAACAGCCGACGTGAGTTACTGTATAAATAATGGAATATTTCGGAGACGTGGGGGACCTTGTTTAAACGTCATGTCCGACAAGCTGGCGCTAGCAGGAGAGAGTGGAGATGGACATTGTAGGACAGCTTGGTGGCAGGGATCCGATTGATCCATCGCAAAAAAAATGTTACTTATTACGACCTGAAGTGGGATAACCTTCTCATCGATCTGACTGGAGGTGAGTGCTCTGTGAACAGATGTTAACTGGAGAGTGAGTGCTCTGTGAACATATGTTAACTGGAGAGTGAGTGCTCTGTGAACAGATGTTAACTGGAGAGTGAGTGCTCTGTGAACAGTAGTTAACTGGAGATGGGAGTTAAACTGCTGAGGTCTCTGTGAACAGAAGTTAACTGGAGAGTGGGAGCTCTGTGAACATATGTTAACTGGAGAGTTAATTCTTTGTGAACAGTAGTTAACTGGAGAGTGAGTGCTCTGGGAACAGATGTTAACTGGATAGTGAGTGCTCTGTGAACAGATGTTAACTGGAGAGAGGGTGCTCTGTGAACAGATGTTGATTGCAGAGTGAGTGATCTTTGAACAGATGGCAACAGGAGAGTGAGTGCTCTGTGAACAGATGTTAACTGGAGAGTGAGTTTGCTGTGAACGGATGTGGATGGTTTAGACAGTGAGGTGCTCTGTGAACAGATGTTAATTTGATTGGAGAGTGAGTGATCTGTGAAAACATATGTAAACAGGTGTATAAGACTGTGAGTGCTCTGTGAACAGATAGATAACCTAGGAGAATGAACAGCCTATGTGAATAGGACGCTATCGGGAGAGTGAGTGCTCTGTGAACAGCTGTTAACTGGAGAGTCAGTGCTCTGTGAACAAATGTTAAATGGAGGGAGTGAGTGCTCTGGGACAGATTGTTGATTGGAGTGTGAGTACTTATGAAAAGCTGTTACCTGGAGAGTGAACAATAAAAAAAAAAAAAAACAAAAAAAAAACATATGCTGAAGCACATTAAAACGCACCATTTTAATATTATACTGATGCCGAGAAGCAGGTGAAAAAAGAAAAGGTATAATCCTATCGTAGGGATATGGTATTTTTCCTCCGTTGTTGTATGTTCATTGAGGTAGTGAGCGAATGGCTGCTGGGAAGTGTATGATGCATGATTAAGGCACCAACGGGTTTGTTGTACAGGACTACATGAAAAACAAATGAAAGTTTACACGTGCAAACACGATTCCTCCATCAGCTTATGACCCTGAAATTGTAGTACGCGCTGTGGCAGTAGAAGTCGGTTGATTAAAAAGGCCGTTTGAGAACAAAAAACCCCCAGTACATGTGCTTGAAAATGCAATCGACAATGTCTATCTGAAAAAAAACGACCGCCAACGAGCCATTGTTATGTTGGAGACCGGAATGAGCTCGCGGGCCATTGCCAGAAGGATGAATTGCCACCACAGCACTATTGTACGTCTCAATGAACGTTACGGAACCCACTGGCACGTGCCCGGGGATAGACTTCGGAGTAAAGTGCCAACCACGAGTTACTACCCCTGCGCAAGATCGTCATATTGTGCTGAGTCACCTAAGGAATCGGACCTGTCTCCGGCAAGTCAAACAGCAAGAAGCAATAGTGGGTAGACATGGGCAAGTCTCTCGAATGACAGTCATAACGAACGACTCCAGAGATACATGCCTTTCTGCAAGAAACGACCATTAAAAGTTGGGCCAAACTAGGACCTGACACAAGACATCGTTTAGTCAGCGGCCTGCAAAATGGGCCTGAAGCAACAGATCGAGAATGGGCCAAGACTTGCAGTAATGAATGCCAATCGCTAAAATTCATCTAGAGCGGAAAAAACAGATTCAAACATATCCGTTTGGCAGATGGAGTAATGCGGCATTATTAGAGACGGGTGTGAAGAGCGCTTTAGCCGATTGCTTGAGTGTCCCACACATCCCGATTTCGGATGGAGTCAGTATATTCACATTTGGGGTGGATTCAGTTTCACCAAACCATCGCTTGCCCTCTTACACGTCTTCCGTGGAAAAGTGTTAATCGCTGTATACATAATCCGTGATGAGGTTCAGGATGCAACTGGATGCTCTTGCGTTCACAAATTTATCAGACTTGCAGCTTCTCCAGCAGGGATACGCACGTGCATTTTTTGTATTATTGGTTTTCTCCTAGCCTGCACAGAATGCAATGAATTTAATAACAATCAAATGTCAAAATTAATGACCAGGCATGGATTCCTAGGAAAATGAATAAAGGATTCAAAATATAGTAAACTTGTAAAACTTATATTTAATTTAACACTCTGTTCTGGGATTGATACAGGTGGTGCGTTTTTTAATGTGCTTCAGTATTATGTTGAAACAGTTGTTAACGTGAAGAATGAGGACTTGTAAAGAGATGTTAAACTGGCAGATTACGTGCCTCTGTTAAACAGATGTTACATACAAACTGGAGAGTGAGTGCTCTATGAACAGATGTTAACTTGAGGGGTAAAGTCTCTGTGAAACCGATGGATTTAATTTGCAGTGATGCTCTGTGAACAGTTTTCTTGAGTTTAATTGGAGAGGTGAATGCTCTGTGGGGACAGATTGTTAACTGGAGAGTGCGTGCTTTGAGATTAAGATGTTTAACTTATGAATAATGAGTGAGTGCTCTGTTGAACAGATGTTAACTGTGAGAGTGGAGTGCATCTGTGAACCAGATGTTAAACTGGAGAGTGAGTGCTCTGTGAACCAGATGTTAACTGGAGAGTTAGAGCTCTGTTGAAAAAGCTGTTAACTGGAGACCGTTGACGTGCTCTCGTGGAACAGTATTTAAACTGGACAGGGAGTGCTCTGTGAACAGATATTAAACTGGGATAGTTTTTTTTTTTTTTGACTGAAGTGCTCTCGTGAACACGATGTTACAGGAGGTGAGGTGTAAGTGCTCTGTCGAATCGATTAATAAATGGAGAGACTGCAGTGCGCTGTGTGAACAGTTGTGGGATTAGAGAGAGGAATGTGCTCTGTGAAACAGATGTTTATACTGGAGAAATGAGCTCTCTGTGAAACAGATGCTGTATTATGGAGAGTGGAGTGCTCTGTGAAACAGATGTTAACTGATTAAGACTATAAATGCTCTGTATAACAGATGTTAAATGGAGAGTGAGTGTTCCGTGAACAGATATTAACTCGAGAGTGTGTGGCTCTTGTGAACAGATGTTAAGTAGAGAGTGAGTGCTCTTGTGAACCGATGAATGTATTGGAGAGTGATTTGCTCTTTGAACAGACCTTTCTGGAGACTGAATACTCTGTGGAAACAAGATGTTTAACTGGAGGAGTGTGAATGCTCTGTTAGCAGATGTTAACTGGCGAGGTGAGTGCTCTGGGGACAGAAGTTAATGGGAGATGTGAGGTGCTCTGTGACACAGATTGTTAACTGAAGATAAAGTGCTCTGTTGAACAGGTTGGTTAAACTGGAGAGAGAGTGAAAAATAAGACAGAGTGCTGACAGACAAACACTTTCACTCAAGAGTAGAATTTGATTAAATATCTTTCTTATTATAACTGTTGGGCTGAAGAAAGACACTCATACAGACATGAAGAACTATAGACACAAGAATTTTTCTCTATCTATTTGCCACGGGATATAAAGAAAGACACTCATGGCAGACTACAGTATTGATAGACACAAGAAATTTTTTTCTTATTAAATGTTCTGGGCTGAAGAAAGGACACCTTTTTAAAGACATTCAGAACACTATGGACACAATAATTTTTCTCTGTTTTACTGTCTGGGCTAAAGAAACACATTCCATACAGATCATACATTAACTATATTGACTCAATAATGTTACCTCAAATACTCTCTGGGCTTAAGAAAGACACTCATACAGACACACAGAACTATAGACACGAGTAATTTCCCTATTACTGTCTGGCTGAAGACAAGACACTCATACAGACATACAGGAAAAACTATACACACCATAATTTTTCTCGATTACTGTTCATGGGCTACAAGAAAAGACAATTTAAACATACATCCAGAACTAATAGACTTAAGAATTTATAGATAGATAGATAGATAGATAGATAGATAGATAGATAGATAGATAGATAGATAGATAGATAGATAGATAGATAGATAGATAGACAGTAAGACAGACAGACACATAGATAGATAGATAGATAGATAGATAGATAGATAGATAGATAGATAGATAGATAGATAGATAGATGATAGATAGACAGGCAGACAGATAGATAGACAGACAGACAGATAGATAGATATATAGACAGAAAGATAGATAGATAGATAGATAGATAGATAGATAGATAGATAGATAGATAGATAGATAGATAGATAGATAGATAGATAGATAGATAGATAGATAGATAGATAGAAAGTCATGTCACATGATGACGTCAGTGTAATACAGCTATCAAGCATATGTTGTAATGATGATGATGATGATTATGGTCAATGTGTGTGTGTGTGGGGGGAAAAGGGGGGGGGGCAAATAATAAAGTAAGAGAGATTGTTTGTGTGAACGATAAATTGCGTAGACCTGTGTGTATGTTAAGTGCGAATGAAAAGTGGTCAGTCTGGTTTGTACGTGAGTTTGCCTCGTGCGGATTGTGGGTCAAAACACGGGAGAATGGTCCAAGGTGCGAGGTGGTGAGTTTTGGACTGAGAGGTGAACGGGAAGGTGACGTGTAGAGCGGAGAAGATGGCTAGATGTTATGGCTGAATCTTGTTGTTTAATTCTGAAGGAAGAATTACGAATTATTACCTTGGATATTTGTATTTCAAATAATGTTTGTGTTTCATGACATTTCCGTAATACAGTGTTCGGTTTGGGACTAAATTTCGGTGTTGATTGGTTACTCAGGAATGGATGTGTCAAGTATGGTGTAAGAAGATAGGAAGCATTTTTGAGGACTAATTACTGTGACAGCATGCATCACCCAGCAGGTGTCAAGGTATATCTACTCCACAAGGAAGATGTAAACCGCCGTTAGAAACGTGTGGGTCCCGGGGCTAAACAATGTGGAACAAAATTAAAAAGTTCACTGTGCTCTACCTTACATGTCGTAAAGTGCGGCTTAGGAGGATTGTGAATCGGCTAGAACACTCACATAGATTAGACATCGCTTTAGACAATGTTTTGGCATCGGTTCTACGCTATTTTAGACTGGTTATGAAGCCTTTGATCTAATTCTGACATTCACACGTAATAAAACGTACTGGGACAAAACTTCCAAACCAAAGAACATACTTAGCTGGAGAGACGAGGAAACTTCCAAACTAAAGAACTTACTTAGCTGGAGAGACAAGAAAACTTCCAAACCAAAGAACATACTTAGCTGGAGAGACGAGGAAACTTCCAAACCAAAGAACTTACTTAGCTGGAGAGACGAGAAAACTTCCAAAAAAAAAAGAACTTACTTCGCTGGAGAGACGAGAAAACTAAATTTTGAACCGGAAATGTACAGCAGAACTAAAATGGCGACGATTTGGAGATTACAAACACAGATTTATGCAAGCAATAATAATCTTAATCTTCGTCGTTCGATATCGCACAACTACATCTATTTCTCTCACAAAGTTAGCAGTCTATATCAGACTTCTCTCACAAAGTTGGCGGTCTATATCAGACTTCTCTCACAAAGTTGGCAGTCTATATCAAACGTCTATCACAAAGTTGGCGATCTATATAAGACGTCTGTCCCAAAGTTGGCAGTCTATATCAGACGTCTGTCACAAAGTTAGCGGTCTAAATGAGACTTCTCTCACAAAGTTGGCGGTTTATATCAGACGTCTGTCACAAAGTTGGCGGTCTATATCAGACTTCTCTCACAAAGTTGGCAGTCGATTTCAGATGTCACTAAGCTGGCAGTCTATATCAGACGTCTGTCATAAAGTTGGCGGTTTATATCAGACGTCTGTCAACAAAGTTAGCAGTCTATATCAGACATCTCTCTCACAAAGTTGGCGGTCTATCAGACGTCTGTCACTAAGTTGGCGGTCTATATCAGACTTGTCTCGCAAAATTGGCAATCTATATCAGACGTCTGTCACAAAGCTGGCGGTCTATATCAGACTTCTCTCACAAAGTTGGCGGTCTATCTCAGACGTCTGTCACTAAGTGGCGGTCTATATCAGACTTCTCTCACAAAGTTGGCGGTCTATCTCAGACGTCTGTCACTAAGTTGGCGGTCTATATCGGTCGTCTGTCACAAAGTTGGCGGTCTATATCAGACTTCTCTCACAAAGTTGGCGGTCTATATCAGACGTCTCGCAATTCTGTCAGTTGGCACTCTATATCAGTTTCTCTAACAAAGTTGGTTGCTCTATATCAGATTCTGTCAATATACTCTTTTCGTGGAGTTGATGTCTTAAGAGGACATGCTTTACTGTCTGTTTACACGTCTGCCGGATTTGCCTCTTTTTGTGGAGTTGGTGCAATGAGGACATGCTTCATTTGTCTGTTTTCTTTTGATCTCTTCTTTGCTATGATTTGCCCATTTTGGAGTTGATGTCTTATAGAGGACGGGGTGCAATTATGCATTTCATTTGAATGTTTTCTTTTGATCTCTTCTTTGCTATGAGCTATACCAGACCATACGAGCTTTTATATTTGGACATGCGCCCGAATATAACCAACGAACCTTTCATCTAGGCTGAGCGGCGCGAGCCCGGTGAAAAGGAGGCACAATGCCTGTAAATAATACAGTAGTACTAAAGCTGTTGTTACATCAGACTCAGTGTCTTCTTTATGCCATTTATTTTGTTCTTTTAAATATATTTGTTTCTGATTTTTGCTTTTATCCCATCATATGTTGCCCTGCCTGCGACCTAAATTGTCCGTGCTCCTTAACTGGCAAGTCTGTGTGCCTTTTCATTTCCATACTTCTTGCAGAGAGTAGGAATCCACTCTACTTTCTCTTGTGTTGTTGGTTTTCATTATTGTTTCGTACAGACTTTTTAATTCCATGTTTTTATGCATCCTTAACATTATTTAAGCGATGTTTGTAATCTTTTCATAAACAAAACTACATAAATTACAATTTTCACCGGAAGTCCGAGAAGGGTCCCGGACAACTGTCACTAAGTTGGCGGTCTATTTATCAGACTTGTCTCGCAGAATTGGCAATCTATATCAGACTCTGTCACCTGGCGGACTTAAGAAACTGGTCAGCAGGTGTATGGAGAAAAATCTTGCTCGCCTCACATTAATGGCGGTCTATCTCAGACATTATGAATCAGCTCCAATAGTCCTCTGTCACTAAGTGGCGTTCTATATCAGACTTCTCTCACAAAGTTGGCGGTCTATCTCAGACGTCTGTCACTAAGTTGGCGGTCTATATAGGTCGTCTGTCACAAAGTTGGCGGTCTATATCAGACTTCTCTCACAAAGTTGGCGGTCTATATCAGACGTCTCGCACAAAGTTGGCACTCTATATCAGACTTCTCTCGCAAAGTTGGCGGTCTATATCAGAATTCTGTCATCGGCATGCAGTTTCTCTAACAAAGTGGTTGCTGAAAGCGATTCTACCAATATACTCTTTTCGTGGAGCTGATGTCTTTAGAGGACATGCTTTACTGTCTGTTTACACGTCTGCCGGATTTGCCATTTGTTGACCAGACGGGTGCAATTATGCATTTCATTTGAATGTTTTCTTTTGATCTCTTCTTTGCTATGAGCTATACCAGACCATACGAGCTTTTATATTTGGACATGCGCCCGAATATAACCCACGAACCTTTCATCTAGGCTGAGCGGCGCGAGCCCGGTGAAAAGGAGGCACAATGCCTGTAAATAATACAGTAGTACTAAAGCTGTTGTTACATCAGACTCAGTGTCTTCTTTATGCCATTTATTTTGTTCTTTTAAATGTATTTGTTTCTGATTATTGCTTTTATCCCTACATATGTTGCCCTGCCCGCGACCTAAATTGTCCGTGCTCCTTAACTGGCAAGTCTGTGTGCCTTTTCATTTCCATACTTCTTGCAGAGAGTAGGAATCCACTCTACTTTCTCTTGTGTTGTTGGTTTTCATTATTGTTTCGTACAGACTTTTTAATTCGATGTTTTTATGCATCGTTAACATTATTTAAACGATGTTTGTAATCTTTTCCGAAACAAAACAACACAAATTATAATTTTTTTTTCTCTGGACAGGATTTTCACAACTGATTTATTTTCAGGTCGAAAAATCATACGCTACATTGATGTGGGCATGGCAACGTATAAACAAGGGCTAACTTTTCAACTCCCTCAAGATCAAATGAGCAAGTACAATTTTCTAGCACCGGAAGTCCGAGAAGGGTCCCGGACAACAACAAGGTCGGACATTTACAGCTGGAGCAGATGTGTCGTATGGCAGACTCGGCCCTGGGTGGACTTAAGAAACTGGTCAGCAGGTGTATGGAGAAAAATCTTGCTCGCCGGCCAGACATTAATGACATTGTCTCTCAGGTCCACCGCTTCATCGCCTCCAAGGCCAGCATTATGATCAGCTCCAATAGTCCAAGAGAGCAGTTCGTCTTGACCAATAGTGTTTAAAAGGTTCTAGACTATTTTTCCTTCAAAGATGAGTTCTTTTGATACACGTGGGAAGTCGCAGACGTAAAAGGCCTTAGAGTAACTCAAGCTGTACTGTAAATTAAAGGAAGTTAAATCACTAATGCTTGTAAGTGAAATCCTGACAAGCTAGTGACTTCAGGAACTCACAGCCCAATTAATCTTTCATTCTTTTCTTGTTGAGAAAAGAAAAACCTGACAACCTGGAGAGCACTGGTTTCTGCCTTATGCGCCGTGTTTGGCGCTTAAAGAATTTATTATTATTATTAATATCATCAATAAAAGTATCTTCATTTCAGTTCATAGCTATTCTAGGACAAATAACAACTTGTCTCCGACATACTCGTGTATAATTTGGAAATGTTTGTTTCGCAATTTTTAACAACTATAAAATATTTAAAATTTATCTTATAAATAGCCTGTACGTATTTTAAATAATAACACTTATTGCGAACTAGAACATTGTATAAGATGAAACTGTAGCAGACATGTTTAACTTTGATTTGTTCTGGAAGTAGGTCATCTAGAAAATTGACACTTAACGAATTTAACTGCGGGCCTTGGAAGACACTTCCAACACATACCATAGGTCACTCGTCAAATGTATCCACATTCACGTAACATTATGTAACAGTTATGACGTACTGTTGGCTTATTTACTGTTTTGTTAACTTTTTGTTTACAACATTACAAGAAATTAGCGTTCCAGAACGCGCCAGAAGTAAATTTAACATGCATTATCACTGCTACACTCAAACAGTACATCTACCGTGACAAATTCTGCTGTAGTACTGTTAGTTATTAAAAAGTATTTGACCGGCAATTGATCCAACATTTTTATTAAATAAATGTAGGTACGAGTTAACTTGAAAGAGGGTGATAAGATTTTAAAAAAAGATTTTTTGACAATATCCTGAATGAAATAAAAATTCAGAAACAGTAAGCCAGCGAAACAGATAAACTACGATTTAACGCGGCTAAGAACATACCGTTTTATGTCTGTTGTTACAAAAATACACACACTGACTACCTTGGAGTTTACACCCACGCTCTGTACTGACCAAAAATACACAATTTTGGAGCCATGTCTGAGCCTCACGTGCTTGCTAACATATGCTGTAGTTTTATGTCGTGATTTACTTCTTTTGAAATTGATCTATTTTTACTTTTGTTTCAATTGTACCATCGTTTTGATTGGTCCCGTCATCGCTAGTCACGCCCTGTTTCCGGGAGAAAGTAACTAAAAGATAGAAGCATTATTTTTTATTTTAAAAGCGAAACAAAATATATACACATTTTATTCCACTGTGGAAATTCCCTGAGTTTGTTAGCTTTTCAATAGTTCTGTTGTGAACTTCTTTCCAAATTTAATTATGGTTAGTTTTGCAAACTGTTACCGAGTTCCCTTAATGCTTTTTTAAAAAAAAAACCTTAACTTAATTTGTTTGTTATTTTGTGTTTTTGTGTTCTGGAAGGTTTTTGTAATACTTGTCAGAACAATTTGTCGGTTTAATGGAAATCTCTGAAGAGATCAAGAACTGAACTTGTGCGCTATCAGGCATATCTTACACGGTGACTAATGTGAGGTTGTAAATGTAGCAGCCCTAATTAATAGTGGACGACGTAGCTTGAGGGAAAAGAACTGGTGCCTATGGAGAAGTGCTCCTATTACTTGGTGGTGGACGAAGCATTTATGTTTTCCTAGCACGGGCAATCACCAATGGGCCCGGAATATGGTGATGGCAAAAGGCGCTACTCCTTTAAGGCGATCTTTGTCCTCTCAAGGCTGTGTGTGGTCCCGGTTGCCGGGTCCTCCCAGCGCAGTAGAGGCAGTGAGTGGGAGCTGTGTCTGTGCCAGACTGCCCTTTTTCGAGGACCTTCGGTCCCGAAAGGATTTTGGCTGGACGGGCGTCTGGGAGGCATGGTGAAATGGTTTTATAGCGACAGGAGTAGAGTACACATGAGGGCAAGTTCGGGGCACAGCGGATTGATCTACCGCTTGCTTGTCACTTTGATCACAGAAACAACAATTAAAAGTCTGTTGTACCAATATACGCCGCTAGGTGTGACGGAACAACGGACGATTTCTTGTTGCCCTAATGACGCCGCAAGGTGTTATGGCCGAAGACTGCTTAGTCGGTCGGCGGTCAAAGGAATAATAATAATAATAATAAATAATAAAAGGCGCTACTACAGTTGGTGTGAAACCCAGCTGTATATTGGTCGATGACTTATCCGGCCGTTCCACGAAGGCAAGGTCAGGCGGATGACTCAGCCGTCTACCGAAGATGACAGGGGTTTACTGTAACGAAAACATAATCAAACCCTACGATTAACTCGCTAAATTAAATCATAAACATTACAACAGATAAACAGGGTCGCAATAGGTTGATAAACATACAACTATCCCATTTCCCCCGTTCAGCTGGTCAGTTTTGACCTGGTTGTTTGCAGTTTCATCTTACTCTCCCCTGCTCACCGTCCGTTCAGCAGACGTCACACAATAAGTGCTGGGTCGGCTTATTGTAGCTTTTGCGTAATAATACGAAGACTGGTTTCCCCGCGACTAACGCTGGGATGGGTTTTAGGCATGTATACAAGGCTGCCCTCCCCCCTCTTGGCGTGATGTGACCTTAAAATCTGTCAGGTCGGCTAACTCGCCGGCAGATACCCATTTCGCCAACCAGTTTAAACTACTAGCACTGGCGTTCGACACATTTAATAAGTATTATTACAACAATAGCAGTCGGCTCTCGGAAAGCATCATAAATTAAGTTAAAATAATCAACTAATGTACAGGTGCTTACTTAAATTCAAGTTACATGTGGGGAAAAATTTATATTTACACAAATCCGCCCTTGAGGCCAACAGATTTCGATTGCTTAGGTTAACCTTTTTGTGTGTTAAAGACAAAGACTCAATTACATAGTGTGGCCGTGGTATGTTGGGGGTTTGGTGTTTACGAAGAGTCTAGTTAATCGACTAGCCTATACGCTAGAGGTGGAAATTGTTCTTCGACAGACTTAAGGGTGTACCAGGTTCTGGGATGATCCTCTAAGATGTAATATTTTTGAGCAGTTATGGTTCATTATATTATTAGTTTTCAACACACATTCTTTCTTTCCTTTTTCTTAGGCAATTTCAAGGCAAGGCAAAACAAGAGATCAACTATCCTTGATCCAAATTGCAAACTTTTTATTTACAACATTGTTTCATAAGAAAGTGCGAGTCAATATAATATCAAGCATGCTTTGTTTCAATCATTGGTATACGTTCTTCTCCGTGTTACAACTGGGCGATAGACTTCGTGTCAATCATCCTGATTCAATCCTTATACAAATCTTCTCCTACAATAAATGTATCCCTTCGCAGTAGGCTTATGAAAGGTAGGGAATACCTGCAGTTATCTATGAACAAATCATTTTCTTCATTTTTTAACAAAACAACTTCGATAATTCAATCACAATTCCCTTCTCAAAATGAAAACTGGCTATAGCTTTAGATTTCGGGTTGAATGATTGCTGTAATTTACCACATTATTAAAACCCTTTATGAAGGCTTACTCTGACTTATTACAAATCCCAATCCCAAATTTATACTAATTACCAAGTACTAAACTTGCTTACCAAGACTGTCAAAATCTCTCACTCTATAATAGCAGGCAAGGCGTTAAGTCTTCTAACTTCTCACAGCAGGAATTTTAGGACTGAAGCAATGAGAGACAGACCAGAACACTATATATATTGCCCCTAAGATAGCAGGGGTTCAAGCGTTAGTGGGACACATACATAGTGGAGCAGACACCAAATCATAATATCTGACCAGAGAATTCTCCTGGGAATGCAACTTCAAGAAGATTTTGCGTAACATGTTGAAATGGTAACCCCGAATTTCTCAGGCATCAAAAACAGGGGACACCTGCACGCTTCAAGCAACTTTTCCTGCCGTAAGTCTGGCATAATAGTAGTCCCTGAAACATGGGAAAGCGAAAGCCGTCTCCAGTGTCAAAGAGCTAGGAACGTTTTTACCGCCAGTGTATCTGCATAATATGATGCCATTCCACGGAGCTCTGAGACGGGGTCCTCGGGACATAAACTGCACTCGAAGAAACGCCGCCGTGAGTGAATGTAATAGGATTTGCACGTGGACAGCGAAGGCGACTAATCTTCCCTGGTCTCAATGAAACAATACGGAGAGTTGTAACCGCTTCAAAGATTACTCTGACCAACTTAACAGGCAAGGAGAGGAACCTGTCCTAGTAAGAGTGACAGCGAGCATTCCCCCTTTCATCTACAGAAGAGAAATTAGAGAAAATAGATGCGAGTGGTAAGAACAGTCAAGAAGAAATGAGAGGTGGGGGTTTAGCTCCATCCAGTGCCCAACAATTTGTTACCCAATTTTGTCACATGTACGTAAGACCTTTTTTACTTCGTTATAGCCTGCATATCTCAGGCTGAACTTATGTCAGTAACCAAGCTAAGTTACGTAGGACGTTTTGTACTTCGTTATGAAAGCTATAGCCTACATATCGTATGTTGTACTTATGGCAGTAACGAAGCTAAGTTACGAAGGACGTTATGTACTTCGTTAAAACACCTAGAGCCTACATATCTTTTGTTGTACGAGGGACAGTCAAAAAGTAATGCCTCGTAATTTTTAATTTCATTCATTAGGCAAGAAAACAGATAAAATTCACATTGAAATGTAGCCCCAAGTCTGAACTTCAAAAATTTATTTCTCAATGTAGTCTCCGTTATTTGTTACAGTTTTTGTCCATCTTCTCACAAGGGCATGTATCCCCGCACGGTAAAAATGTGTGTCCTTTTTCCTAAACCAATGGCGTACGGCGCGTTTAAGGGTCTCGGTGTCCTCAAAGTGATGTCCGCGAAGATCTTCTTTCAGTGGTCCAAACAGATGGAAGTCAGAAAGTGCAAGATCGGGACTGTAAGGGGGATGTGGTAATAATGTCCAGCCAAATTCTGCAATCGCATCAATGGTGCGTTTAGCGGTGTGTGGCGTGGCATTATCGTGCAACAGTAGTGCAGTTCTCTGATCTTTTAATGGGTAAACTCGCCGAAGACGACCTCTAAGCTTCTTCAAAGTTTCAATGTAATGGTCTGCATTCACCTTGTTTCCCGTGTTTCCCTGTTCCAAGAAGTCGAGAAGAATCACACTCTTCTCATCCCAAAACACGGAGGCCATAACTTTCCCTACAGATGGTGAACTTTTGAACTTCTTTCTTGTCGGCGATGTTGTGTGATGCCATTCTATTGACTGCCTCTTGGATTCTGGTTAAAAAAATGAACCCAAATCTCATCACCTGTCACAATATTCGATACAAACTCTTCTCCTTCAGTTTCGTAACGGTGCTGGAGGTTGAGGACTATGGTTTTCCTTGTTTCTTTATGTCTATCTGTCAACATTCTATGACATAACGTTGTTTTAACCGAACGTCTTTGACAGCCATTTTTAAACTGTTACAGTGGTACCACCTGTTAATGAAACAGGTTGGTAATGCTATACAATGCAGAAGAGTGTTTGAGGAATCCTGCTAAATTTACAAATTGCACACCGATGCAGTATTTACATACATAAAAAATAGGAGGCATTACTTTTTGACCTTCCCTCGTACTTTTGGTAATAATCAAGCTACGTTTTTACGTAGGACGTTTTGCACTTTGTTATAAATCCTAGAGCCTACATATCCTATTGTTATGAGTTAAATCATAACAATCGATTGATATCGATTAGGCTTGTTTATAGACCATGTTTGTTGATGTACCGTTTCCTGGAATACCCGGAAATACGTCATTGTATTTTGGGCAGATATTGCAGACGTTAAGCCGGTCTCTGCTGTCGAAGCAAGGAAATCTCATCACGACAGCAGAGGGACAGTAAACAAGATGGGCAGAGCACTTCAGAGAAACTCTGAACAAGGAACCACCAGAGACACAATCGAATGTTCCTGAGGCTAAAAACGATCTAGATGTAAACACAGACATTCCACGAAAAGAAGAAATCATCATAACAATCAAAGGGTTAAAGAACACAACCCTGCGCCCATATCAGTAAGGAATCAGCAACTGGTACAGACAGACACTTTCACATACCTAGGATGCATAGTAACACCAGACGGCGGGACAGGCAAAGACATCAAAATCAGAATGAATAAGGCAAGAACGACTTTTTTAGCCTAAACAACATCTGGAAGTCCTCTCAGTACAGCACAAGCACAAAATTAAGATTATATCAGAGCTATGTGCTTTCTGTGCTTCTCTATGGTGCGGAATGCTGGAGAGTTACAGAGAAGGAAATGTCGAAATTGTCCTCTTTTCACACAACATGCCTAAGAAAAATTCACCGAATCTTTTGGCCGAATACCATTACCAACCAAGATCTGCTTACTCGGAGCAAGCAAGAGGACATGCACACCATCATAGATGGCAGACGCTGGAGCTGGATTGGCCATGTCCTCAGAAGAGACCCCGATGCCATCACAAGAACAGCTTTGCTTTGGACCCCTGAAGGAAAACGAAAGAGAGGCCGACCAGAAACAACTTGGCGGAAAACTGTGGAAGCCGAGATGCAAAGAATGAACCAGAGTTGGGGCACTGTACGAAGGATGGCCGCCGACCGAGCAAAGTGGAATCAATTTGTTGTTGCCCTACAAGACGTCACTAGGCGTGATGGCCACTGACTGCTTTGACGGTCGGCGGCTAAGGATCAAAGAAGAAGCCGGTCTCACTTTGCAGAAGTGGAACGATACTTCGGGCCATTCCTCTGTGATCTTCAATGTGTTCGGGCGCATAATTGGTTCGGCTCCTGTATGTGTTATTTCGACAGAGTCCTAAAGTATTTCTACTTCTAGATCGCCCATATGCTTCATTGGGTCGATGCTAGATATTTATTATTACAGATGAATCCTGTATGCTGATGTTCGTGAGTGAGAACTTTGAAATAAATTATGCAACAAAATGTCGAGGACATCTTGTCACTAGAAGACGAAATGGCGACTTTCAAGACTGGCTAGTTTATGCCATTGTCGTACACTAATATTGGTGCCTGTGATGTAAATAAAACTACATTTGTCTTCACGTCCAAACTGACCGTTACAGAGTCTTTACTGTTGGAGTCCAGAGTGTGTTTAAGGCTTAACATAAAACTGTCACCGGCATAATGGTATGCTGTGGTGAGTTCATAATTACTACGGGAAGGGACCTCTCAGAAGACTAACCCTTGCTTCTACACATTAGAATCAACAAGCAAGCCCTCCTACATATTGTGCACCGCTACACCTATGTTTTGCGAGAATCCCAATGTGTGTGTGTATAGGAATCACACATTCTAGAAATATTTTTATTCAACTTGAAACGTTGTCTTAGCTTAGACGAACAACACTTGATGTAGATTACTAAATCTAAGCTTAGACGAACAACACTTGATGTAGATTACTAAATCTAAGCTTAGACGAACAACACTTGATGTAAATTACTAAATCTAAGCTTAGACGAACAACACTTGATGTAGATTACTAAATCTAAGCTTAGACGAACAACACTTGATGTAGATTACTAAATCTAAGCTTGATGTGTTTTCAAGATTTTATTCTCAGTCCTTTGGATCAACATATTTACAGAGATCTGGAAACAATACATATACAACGTGCCTTTCATTCTTCATCCATCCTTACGGGTCATGATTTTCTTCTGACTTCTTGTCTTCATCACTTTGCATAAAAAATCATAACTACTTGATGACTATTCATTTGTGTAGAACCGGGGAATATACTTTTATCAGTCGATAAGTTCTTGTTCTATAAAAATGTCTTTTTCTACACTTTGTCTATCTGCCACATGTTCTCAAAGTTTAAAAAAAGTTTATTACTGTATCTAGTCTTTTTCGGCACAAAATTATTGTCTTCTACTCTGTTTGATTCTAGAGCAAAAGTGGCCAAACTACGGCCCGCGGGCCACATCCGGCCCGCCAACCAGTATTGACCGGCCCGCCAACCTGTTTTGGCCGGCCTCTTATTGTTGATTGAAAATTACTGTATACTCCGACGACTGTGTTAAAAAAAATATTACAAAATAGCACGCACAGGCACCAGAAACAAAACCAAAAAGACCCAAAATGTACGATTAACATCTCCGCCCCTCCCACAACACCACCACATCTCTCTCTCTCTCTCTCTCTCTCACTCTCTCTCTCTCTCTCTCTCTCTCTCTCTCTCTCTCTCTCTCTCTCTCTCTATCATACCAATTGAGCTCTACTAGATAGTGCCGACAAAACGGAAATGATAACGTCAAATCTCTGATCGTGCACAAGGACAGGCGAAGACAGTGTCTGTACCAATTTGATAATGAGAAGCTGAAAGCAATGACAGATCTTTTCTGCGGTCGGAAGTCTCTAAGATCCAATGATGTTGCTTTGTCTTTAGCATCGGTATGGGAAAGTGATCGTGGGAGTGGGGGTGGATGGTAGGTACATTTCTATAGGAAGGAGTTGAGGTGCACAGTTGGTCTTGTTAAGTGTGTTAAGTATAAATCAGCCAGTGACACTTCTGAGCTTGTAGCTGTTGTGCACGTTTTCATGTATAAGAGTTTGCATTTGTAAAAATGTTTTCTAAGTATAGAAAAGTGGACATTGAAAATCGCGCATTTAAACCAAAATGGGAGTTCGATTATTTGTTCATTCTCAATAAGGATAATAAACCTCAGTGCTTAGTTTGCGCCCAAGTGTCAGCCGTAGTGAAGGATTATAACTTGAAACGTCACTACATCACAAATCATCAGAAAAACAACGACGAGCGTAGCAGCGAGTCGAGAAAGCTTGTGATTGAACAACTCAAGAAAAAACTGAATCAGAAAAAGAGTATATTTAGTCATGTAAATAAGATTCAGGAATCATCGCTCATGGCGTCCTACGTGATTTGTTATGAGCTTGCAAAAGCAAAACAGCCGTTTACTGATAGAGAGTTTGAGGAAAAATTGTGCAGTTCAAATGGTAGAAGCGTTCAATGATGAAAAAGTAGTAAAAGAATTTCAAAATGTACCTCTTTCAAAACAAACCGTAGCTAAAAGAACAGAAGATATTAGTTTGCATTTGTTCCAGAACTTGAAATCTTTAATTGAAAATTGTCCATACGTTTCACTGGCGATTGATGAAAGTGCAGACATCGCAGACACTAGCCAGCTTCTTATTTTTGTTAAAGTGATCCAGGAAGACTTTACTGTTTCTGAAGAATTACTGAAAGTTTGCTCTTTGCATGGTACAAGTCTGCCATCAATGGTACCTATACCTTGTAGCGGTATGGCAGCTTGTGTGCTCTGACAATCCCCAGAGCTATGCCAGTGGGAGTTTTACTCCTGGTAGGTTCAACCAAGCTGGACTGGTCTGCGTGGGTAGGGGTCAGACAAAAGCTGGTACCCTGATCCTCCAGGTTGGGGGTTTTAGCACAGGGCCGACACCCCTGTCTATGTAAAAAAATCGCTCATGTTACGGAAACGGCAATAAATGAACAAACTTTGATGCGGGACGGACATCCGGAGTCTCAGGCTCGTATAACTGACAGTGGTGAAAGCCGAAAGGAAGCCACTGGCATGAAAACGGATGCCCAGACCGCAAAACACGAAACCAGAATTAGTTTTTGGAATGTCAGAACCATGAATGAGGCAGGAAAGCTGAGACAAATCACAGCAGAGATGAGGAATTAGAAACTACATATCATGGGAATAAGCGAGAGCAGATGGACAGGGATGGGGAGAATAAAAACAGCTACAGGGAAACAGTACTTTATTCTGGTAGAGAGGATGGTCAGCACAACTAGGTGTAGCCATTATCCTGAAGAAAGGAATGGAAAGGTCTTTACTGGAATGGAAACCCATTAACAACAGACTAATAAGAGCAAGACTGAGAGGGAGATTCACCAACACCACAATTGTACAATGCTATTGTTGCATGATAAATTCTCGCAACATCGTTTTATTTCAGTGTCTGTTTTATAACGCAAGGGCAACAACTGCTTGAAATCTATAGTCACTTTTCTCGGTAAGCATTTGTCTTCTCGCGTTAGTATCGAATGCAGTTAACTTTTGAGCTGTGGTCATTTTTGCGCTGGACTGCGCATGACTTGTCTTGTTGTTTGGTCGATCGGTTTCCGCCCACCACTAGTGGGAGTGAGCGATTTGGAATGGCGAAAGAGATGCCTCGTTGAAGAGGGGATCTCCGCTATTTTTGTTCTTTCAGGGATGTGTAGTCCTCTTAATGGATATTTCGTTTATTCGAGATAATACCTCTAGTGTTTTCCCACATGTCGGGAGGCGTGATATTTCTGTGTATTTCATGAAAGCAAGGTAAATTGACTTTTTCATTAACTCTATCGATTTTGGGTCGTGAGCGATTTCGATTCATAGCCTGTCTCCGAAAGTCGTCGTCACGAGATGTTCTTTCCCAGCTCACATGTCGCTGCATTGTACTGCATCGGTTGATGCAGGTTCCAAGGACCATTACTTGCTACTTTGTTAAATGAACTAGGTTTAGAAAACCTTTATTATCTAGAGGATATTCTTGAGGACATTATTTATACTTCGGCAGACGTGTCTGTCTTGCTGAAGTCAAACTAAGGAGAGTGAACTGATCTCATACATCTGGTTATCTCCTGGCTGTTATAGAAAAGGATGGAGTTGTTCACCTGACTACATTTACAGCACTTTGAAATATAACATGCATCTGACTCATCATTGTAATGCTGTCTACCGTTTATTGCTGTATTGAATGTTGCTGTGATAATGACTGTTTGATGTGCCTACACATTTGCGTAACCATTTTGTCACTGTGGCGTCCACAATAAATAATGAAGAAAAACGTCAACGGCTGTTTCAAGACTCATTGACTTTATACGTCGTGAGTTTACTGACGTCCTATGTGGATTGCCCTGTTATTGTTGCATGAACATTGTTTTGACTGAACACATCTACACACTACACAAAACCAGACATGCGGATGCCATCCATCATCATATGGCATCACGCATCATTTGGTGGCCATAAGCTGGTTTGATTCTGGTACTAGCAAACACGGGGTCCCTTACCCACTTCATTTTCAACAAGAATTCATCAGCATCCTTCAAGAAATTAACATTCTTCAATACAGTCAACATCTTCAAAATTTTCAAAGTACTCGGCGTTGCCCGGTAAAAGTCAAAATTTCAACCTTTTGACGGAAACAAGAATTTGACAGTACCCGGCGTTGTTACATGTTGCCGGATAACTCGGACTGCTGTTATCTTTTACGCAAGTCAAGCAAGTTGCTGCTGTCAAGGTTCCAGTGCTGTCGTTTTTTGAGAAGGTCAAGTGCCGGTTGAAACGGGTTGTTTTCTGAAGAAGGCCAAGTACCGATTTCCATCAACTTACTTTTGGATTAGAAGGTCAAGTGCCGAAACAACTCAACACACAGTATTTCAGAAGCTCTTGTACCATCGTGTTAGCAGTGGAAGCAGTTCAGATGTGCCATCATCGTTGGAGCTTCGCTCTTTAGGACGTTGATTGACATCCGTTTTTTCTGCTGTTCTACGATTGGAAGCCTTTAAGTTAAGTGGCCTGTTTGTATGTAAACTGTGCCCTTATACTTCTGCTGAGTCTTCTGTGTATCATCTCATTCTATATATTATATGTCTATATGTTATTTGTATATTTATATGTTTATATTTCAGCGGGTTCTCGGTTGGGTGGTGTCTCCGTTAGATTATGCCACGTCATAGAGGTCGTCTATTGTGAGCGTTTTCTGTAGGGTTTGCAAATTTCCGATACTGGAATTTGCTAAGCGACTTCTGTTGCTATTTATGTTAGCTGTGATGACATGTTTTAATATTGTTTTCGTTATTATTTCACATTCTTTAGTTTTGTTGTGATTTGTTTGTATTTGTTAGCCTACTCTTGTCTATAATTTAGTTTCATACAACATTTTTGTTTATACACTGTGGTGTCATGTATTTTGTTTAATTCTATCGCAGATATCGTCACATTTTTTTGTGATATTTCATTAATTTCTGCTTTATTTTTAGTTGATTTCTGCGAAAGTTTGTGTATTGTTGCTGATCTTTGTTATTGTTTACATTGTTATTGTTTACATTGTTTGTATTGTTTACATTTTCAATGTTTACATTCTGCATGTGTTTACATAGTCATTGTTTACAGTTATAGTAATTAGTTAATGGGCTATGCTAATGCACTGTTACTACTATACTGATGATAAATGAATGATGAATAGTGTCGTGCACTATTGAATGAGAAGTGCACTTATGATCAAGATTTGAGTGCTGATATTTCATATACAAGTTCTTTGATTGGAGACTTGTTTCCCACAGAGACTGGGATAATATAATGTGATGTGAATATACAAGTGCTTAATTAAGACTTGTTACACTTAGGTTTGAAATAAATTAGTTAATTATTTCAGGTTTTGGACTCATATGTTAGACAACATGTCTACATTTGAGCACTTTATTGAGCAGGGTAAATTGCTTGGGAAGACTGGTGATAAGTTAGAAGAATTTGCAACTGCTCGATATGATAAAGCAATGGAAGCTGAACAAAAGAAACTGCATATGGAAGCTGAACAAAAGAAACTGCAGATGCAGGTGGATGAAAAGAGATTCCAAATGGAAATGGAAAAACAAAAAAGGGAATCAGAAGCTGAGGAAAGAAAGCTACAGCTAGAGGCTGAGAATAAAAGACTTGAAAAAGAAGCTGAGAATAAAAGACTTGAAAAAGAAGCTGAAAATAAAAGACTTGAAAAAGAAGCTGAAAATAAAAGACTTGAAAAAGAAGCTGAAAATGAAAGACTTCAAATGCAGGCTCAAGCTGAAGAAAGGAAGTTACAAAGAGAGTCTGATGAGAGGAAAGCAAAAATGGAACATGAAGAAAAAACTCTTAGCTTTAGAGTTGGAGAAATTGAAATTGACGAGCATGAGTAATGGTAATGATTCAAACAAGGGTTCATCTTCTGGGAAGGCTAATAATGATACTTTTAAGATTAAGTTACCAACATTTAGTCCTTCCAGTGATGACATAATGTTCTATCTGGACAGATTTGAACAAGCATGTACAGCTCATAACATAGACAAAGCAAAATATGTTTATCAGTTATCAGGGATACTGACAGGTAAAGCTCTAAGTATATTAAATATGGTGGATGAACCTGACAAGAGCAATTATGAGGTTGTCAGGGCCGCTTTGTTAAAGAAATATCAGCTTAACGAAGACGGCTATCGTCTACAATTTAAAAACATGTTACCTGAAAATGGAGTTGAATTCTCCGAGTTTATTGCAAGAATACGCATTACTTTCTCACGATGGGTTGAACTATCTAAGACGGAAAAAACTTATGAAGGACTTATGGACTTAATACTTAGAGACAAAGTCATGTCGTCTGTCAATGAGTCTTTCCTTGCTTTCCTTCATGAACGTAAACCTAAAACAATAAAAGAAATGGAAGATTTCTGTTGCCAATACGTAACTGCGCACCCACACATAACCATGGGTAACTCTAAGGTGAAAGAAGGTTTACCAGTTGCTTCGGCAGCTCCGTATGGTCAAAACTTTGCTCGTAGATCCCAACAAAATTTTGATAGAAAGGGCAGCGGTAATTTCTGTCAAAATCATGGAAACCAATTTCATGGTGATTCTTCTTCGAAGAATTGGAGACAACCTGATAGTGGTCGTTACTATCACCCTAATAATTATAAGCATTTCAAAAGAGGATATGGTAATAGAGGTTATTCCTGCCGAAGACCTCAAAACCAAACAAATAGATGTTCGCATCAATGTGAACATGATAGTAATCGTGGAAACTGGAATTCGAACCAGTATAACAATTACAATAGAGACAATAATAACTGCAGAGATAATAATAACTCTGATAACTTCAGAGGTAATAATAGTCGGGGTAGATCTCAACACAAAAAAAAGAGATATCAGCAGGCTAATGCTGTACAACAGGAAACTGAGGGAGCCTGTAATCATGTTGTTGATAGTAAAAACTTTGACGCTGTCACTAGTTCTGCTTTTGACTTTGAGAGAGCAAACAAATGCCCCCAATGCAGTACTTTATTCGAACCGGGTACCATAACTACTTTGAGTTGTGGTCACCCACTTCCCGCTCTTCCTGCTGCTGTTGCGCATGACGGGAGGGGTTCTTTAATTCTACATAAGGGTCTTGTTAATGATACTCCGGTCTCACTACTTTTCGATTCCGGATGCACCACTATTGGTGTTAGACAATCGCTTGTAGATCCATCTTGTGCTACAGGAAGGGTTATTAAATGTGTCACATTTGGCGGCACTCTAGAAAAATATCCTACTGCTGTAATTCGCATTGCCACTCCTTTCTTTACTGGAGATGTGCATGCTTGTCTCTTACCTAATCCTATTGCGGACCTTATTATTGGTCGTATTCACGGAGTTAGGGAGTGTACCCCACAGCAGATTGCTGCTTGGGAAGATAATAACATGCAAGCTACAAATGCAGTAGTTACAAGAGCACAAGCTCTACAAACACCCGAAACTTCACTGAATAGTGATAATGAAGTTGATAGCCAAGATAGTCACTTAGTAATTACTCGTGACTCTTTCATAAAATTGCAAGAAGAAGATCCTTCTTTAAAAAAATTCTTCGTTCTTGCGAAGAAAGGTGATCCGAATCAGGATACAAATAGAAAATCTTGGATTGCAATGAGAAACGGCGTACTTGTACGTATGGTACAAGATTCGACTACGTCGGCACATTCGCAAATTCTTGTTCCCAAGAGCATGAGAGTCCAAATATTACAACATGCTCATGACTCGCAATGTGCTGGACATATGGGTTTTGCCCGTACGAAGTCGAGAGTCCTTGCGGCTTTCTTTTGGCCTTTTGTCAATAAGGACATTCGTATTTACTGCCGATCATGCAAGGTATGTCAGGAGGTCAAATCTAGAGGACCACGACATGCTGCGCCTATCCAGGCTGCTGACATTCCTATTCGGCCGTTTCAGAAAATGGCCATAGATATTATTGGCCCTTTTAAGGTCAAGTCGGCCAGAGGACATCAGTTTATCCTTACATGTGTCGATATGTGCACACGTTGGCCAGAGGCTATTCCTCTTAAGAGCATATCTACTACAGATATCGCAGATGCTCTTTGGTTGATATTTTCTCGCTTGGGGTTCCCCAGAGAAATATTGTCAGACCATGGCACTCAACTCATATCTGACACTATGTCACAGGTAATGTCTACCTTACATATTGAACGATCTCTCAGTAGTATCTACCATCCTATGTCTAATGGGTTAGTTGAGCGTCTGAATAGAACGCTCAAGACTTTGCTTGGTAAGATAACTGAAGATCATCCTCAAGATTGGGACAGGGTTTTACCCGCGGCTCTCTTTGCCTATAGAGAAGTCCCTAATGAACACACAGGATTTTCTCCCTTCGAACTTGTCTTTGGCGCGCGTCCACGCGGCCCTATGTCTTTATTACACGATCTCATCACTGCCGATGATATTAGCGATGAAACTCAATCCTCATATGAGTATGTCATTGCTCTTAGACAAAAGATCATTGAGGCATGTAAGCTAGCAACTGCTTCATCAGAAATTGCTAAAGAGAAGGCAAGGCAGTTTGCTAACAAGAATAGATGTCTACGACAACTTTGTCCAGGTGACAAAGCATTCGTCCTACTCCCCAGTAGGGAAAATAGACTTCTTATTGCATGGAAAGGTCCGTATGCAATAGTCTCTCGGATTTCCGATGTTGACTATGTGGTCGATATTGATGGAAAGCATAAAACTTTCCACATAAACATGCTTTCGGAATTTCACGAACGTCCGGACTATTTGCTGCCTATTTTCCAGGCAACGGATGATGCTCCTGCACCTCACGGTCATTATTCATCCCTGTCTGTCATTCAGGATGAGGAAGCTACCTTCTCTGATGTCAACCTTCCCCTTCCAGTGGTTCCATTACATTCCACGGAATCTTGGAAAAACGTTTCTGTTTCTCCTAATCTTTCTGGTGACGAACATCGACAAGTCTCGTCGATGTTACAAACATTTCAGGATGTTCTCACTGACATTCCTGGACACACAGATGTCATAGAACATGACATAATTCTTACCGACAATAATCCAATTAGGGTTAGGCCGTATCCTATTCCTATACACTTTCAGTCGCAAGTGGAAAAGGAATTGGATGAAATGATTCAATTAAATATAATTGAACCATCGACTTCACCATATTCTTCTTCCATGGTTATTGTCCGGAAGAAGGATAAGAACATACGAATTTGCGTTGATTATCGCAAATTGAATCAGGTCACAAAGTTCGACGCTGAACCGATGCCTTTGTTAGAAGATCTACTGATTAGACTTTCTAATTCTAGATTCTTCACTAAACTTGACTTGTCTAAAGGTTATTGGCAAGTGCCTTTAGCAGAGCATGCCAAACCTCTTACTGCTTTTTCTACACCTAGGGGTCTATTTCAATGGAATGTTATGCCTTTTGGTCTCATGAACGCCCCTGCCACTTTCGTTCGCATGATGCGTCGAATTCTGTCACATCGTTCGGATGTCATCGCATACTTAGATGACATCTGTCTCTTCAGTGATACCTGGGAAGATCACTATTTAGGGTTATATGACTTACTGTCCACTCTACGTGAGAATAATTTGACAGCAAAACCTTCTAAAGCTTTTGTTGGTTTTGGTGAAATCTCTTTCCTGGGTCATCGTGTTGGTCATGGTCTCTTGAAGACAGAAGACCACAATACTTCCAAAATACTGAACATCTCTGTTCCTAAAACGAAGAAACAAGTTAGGAGTCTCTTAGGTTTAATTCAATTTTATGGGAGATTTATTCCAAATTTATCTTCGATCATGGCACCTCTATCAACATTGTTGAAGAAAGGTTCGCCTAATCTGGTCCGTTGGTCTGAAGAATGCCAATCTTCACTAGACCAAATCAAGAATATATTTTCTTCTCCTCCCATCTTAAGATTACCTACTCTTGATAGGACTTTTGTTCTTCGGAGTGATGCTTCATCCACTGGGATTGGAGCAGCACTGATGCAAGAATATGCAAATACTCTGCATCCTGTTATGTACATTTCTAGAAAACTAAATGCGGCAGAGAGGAACTACTCGGTTTTAGACCGTGAGTTGTTAGCGATGGTTTGGTCAATTCTAAAGCTACAAAGATTCCTCCTGGGCGCACATTTCATTCTAGAGACTGATCAGAAAGCTCTTACAGCTATTCAGACTAAGAATTTGAAGAGTTCGAGATCCACTCGATATGCTATAGCTCTTCAACCTTTTCACTTCACGGTACGAGCTATCCGTGGTGCGGATAATGTGATGGCTGACATTTTGTCTAGATGCCCACATGACTCCAACTAATACTTCTGTCCTATATTTCTATATATTACAGAGTCATAACACACCTATATTTCTACAATAGATTAGCACATCTGTACTTACTTTATATGTACACACTATCGTGCTTTGTTGTCATCTTCTTCTGTTCGTTTTTTAAAATGATAGAGGAGGACTGAGTAGTTAATATAAGGGCCGTTAGTTTACTAAACAGCCACAATTATTAATAATGTATTGTACCTTATGAAGCATATTAGTTATTAATTAGCATTATATTGCTTGTACTTTCTCAGAATGTCATTGTTGAGCTGAGGACTTACCTTACGAGTTCTAGATTGTGTACTTACCCTCGGAATACCAGAGCATATGTCCTGGATCGTCATGTAGTTTAACTTTACTATGTACTTATGTCATTACATGTCAAAGAATGTACTATTTAAATTTTCCTATCAGATTTGTACATCCATTTTTAAAGACAATATTAGAGTATGCTGTTTAATGATGATTATAGTAACTTGCATACGTATATTGTGTTTACATGCTAACGTGATGTGTGTTGGTGACACCTCCCCGATGTGAATATTTTTTGAGACATATTTATTTTTCTGTTGAGGTATATCCTCACCAGACACTCTATAATTAGCCTATTGTTTGGCAATTTAATTAATTATCAGCGCATAATTCGTGCGTTTTGAGCCGCTTATCGCTTGCTCTTTGATATTGAAAAAAAAATATGTTCCACATTTTTTTTTTTATCGGGAGGAGGTGGTGATATGTTGCGTGATAAATTCTCGCAACATCGTTTTATTTCAATATCTGTTTTATAACGCAAGGGCAACAACTGCTTGAAATCTATAGTCACTTTTCTCGGTAAGCATTTGTCTTCTCGCGTTAGTATCGAATGCAGTTAACTTTTGAGCTGTGGTCATTTTTGCGCTGGACTGCGCATGACTTGTCTTGTTGTTTGGTCGATCGGTTTCCGCCCACCACTAGTGGGAGTGAGCGATTTGGAATGGCGAAAGAGATGCCTCGTTGAAGAGGGGATCTCCGCTTTTTTTTGTTCTGTCAGGGATGTGTAGTCCTCTTATGGATATTTCGTTTAGTCGAGATAATACCTCTAGTGTTTTCCCACATGTCGGGAGGCGTGATATTTCTGTGTATTTCATGAAAGCAAGGTAAATTGACTTTTTCATTAACTCTATCGATTTTGGGTCGTGAGCGATTTCGATTCATAGCCTGTCTCCGAAAGTCGTCGTCACGAGATGTTCTTTCCCAGCTCACATGTCGCTGCATTGTACTGCATCGGTTGATGCAGGTTCCAAGGACCATTACTTGCTACTTTGTTAAATGAACTAGGTTTAGAAAACCTTTATTATCTAGAGGATATTCTTGAGGACATTATTTATACTTCGGCAGACGTGTCTGTCTTGCTGAAGTCAAACTAAGGAGAGTGAACTGATCTCATACATCTGGTTATCTCCTGGCTGTTATAGAAAAGGATGGAGTTGTTCACCTGACTACATTTACAGCACTTTGAAATATAACATGCATCTGACTCATCATTGTAATGCTGTCTACCGTTTATTGCTGTATTGAATGTTGCTGTGATAATGACTGTTTGATGTGCCTACACATTTGCGTAACCATTTTGTCACTGTGGCGTCCACAATAAATAATGAAGAAAAACGTCAACGGCTGTTTCAAGACTCATTGACTTTATACGTCGTGAGTTTACTGACGTCCTATGTGGATTGCCCTGTTATTGTTGCATGAACATTGTTTTGACTGAACACATCTACACACTACACAAAACCAGACATGCGGATGCCATCCCTCATCATATGGCATCACGCATCAGCTATGCACCAACAAACAACAGCGATGAAGAGATCAAGGATGAGCTCTATCAACAGGTACAAAAGGAAATGGAAACTGTACCCAGGTACGATCTTATTATAGTAATGGGAGACCTAAATGCGAAAGTTGGAACACACAATAATTATAACGAAAGAGTAATGGGTAAATGTGGCAGTGGAACAGTAAATGAGAATGGGGACAAATTAATAAGCTTCTGCAGTATTAAAAACCTGGTCATTGGAGGAACACTTTTTCAACACAAAGAAGTGCACAAGTTAACATGGGAATCACCAAACGGACGAGACAAAAACCAGATAGATCACATAATGATCAATGGCAGATGGAGACATGCACTACAAGACGTGAAAGTAAGAAGAGGCGCAGATGTTGGAAGTGATCATCACCTAGTAGTAGCAAGACTGAAGGTGAAACTCAGAGCTGCTGGACCAGCTGTAGCCAAACAGAAAAGATACAACATCACGAAACTTAAGGACCCCCCTCACCAGAAAAGCGTTCGTGGTTGACGTAAAGAGACGATATCTGATTACCAAAAGCCAGGAAAGAACAGAGACCGACGATGTCGACCAGAAATTCAACACCATCTCAACAATATACAAAGAAAGCAGCAAGTCATTGATAAGGGTGGATTTAGGCTGAATACGGGCCATTAAAGATGATAGACCACAAATCTGGCCACTATGGACGTTACAGGTATCAGTCCGAAGTCGTTGATAATCAGCAGCCCAGTAGAGTACCACCCCTATAGACACCAGGGATATAATAGGTTGAAGTGTGAGGTGTCTTGTCTGATTTGTTGTTGCTTGCTGTGAGTGTGGGTGATGTGGTTTCACAAGTTCACAACATATGTGGTATGACATGGAAAGTCATATAAAGGTGTAAACTGCTATTGACGTTTTTCCATCGTTTATTTTCTGACGCCACAAGACAGGTAATTGTACATCCATTTCACAATAAACCATAGTCATGACAGTTCACGAAATTCAGCATAAGTTATGTTCATCAATGCATCTGGCATATATTCAAAACATGATATGGCGCCAAGGGGATTATACTGTTGGCTCCAATATTACAAAAGTGCATCAATACTCCTCTCACTGATCAGATGTGCCAAATGAGTCTAATCATAAGTCGCACGAGGATGGTGTTCCAGGAGTATAGGTCAAGCTGACCTTTACAGGCATTCCTAAGTCTAACCTCGACGTAGGTGCAATCGCTGACATAGCGACGTTCATAGAACATAGAACTGTCCTTCGGGCTAAGTATGACCCGTGTATATATTAATCTCAGGTATGAAGATACCTGGGGCGTGACTTCTAGTAGAAGAACCTCTCTTTCTGTAATTCGTAAGTGAGCAGAGATCGACCATTGTCAACATAAAGTTAGATTAAAGATTTGAAACATAAATGAGGTATTACCTTGCTTCGAAATCAACACCACAAAACACACGCCTCCAGGCGTTTTGAATCATCAAGGGAAGGACCTTGTAAGCTAAACTAACTCACAATAGGACTCCTAATTCCCTATCAAAGAATCACAGACGCAAGAAGCGTCCTCTCTGCTTCACAACTTTCATAGACTCCCCGACAGGAAGGCTTCTCTAGCACACCTCACGTCCGGACATGCGCAGAACGCATACACCTGAGTAAGAATCAAAACAAGACGATGTAGGAGACATTCCAGATAAAGATTTGTAATAAATCGCGCCTTATATGGACAGGAATAAAAACCTCAACACTGGTTTCAATCATTCCAAGAAACAGTTGACCGATACTACCATATAAGGAGAATGACCACACATCGTTCAAAAAATGGACCGACTCGTCCCGTCACAAGAGAAGGTAACCATCATTGAAAATGGTAATCACAGTCAAACAAGGGTTATCTAGCTTTGACCGAAAAAAATTAAAGTGTACAATTCAGACAAGTTAATTATACAATGTCTTTAGAAAATAATTATACAATGTCTTCGGAAAAAATTATGTGCGTAACAGTCATGCTTGGGATTCCAGGAAAGAAAGAGCCAAGACTGGATAACACCAGAAACACTAAACACCATAGCGAAGAGAAAGGAAATGAAAAGGAAGAAAACAGAAGCTAAGTCTCCCAGGTTAAAGGCAATATATAGTGAACAGTACAGTCAGCTGGACAAGGAAGTAAAACGTCAAATCCGTGCTGACAAAAGGACATTTCTGGATGACCTTGCAAGACAGGCAGAAGAGGCAGCACTGAGAAATGAACAAAGCACAGTCTATAAAATAACTAAAACTATCAGTGGAAAACGAGGTGCAAACAACATAACGTTAGTAAAAGACAAGCAAGGAAATCTCATCACCACAGCACAGGGGCAGGAAACAAGATGGGCAGAGCACTTCAGAGAAACACTGAATAAGGAACCACCAGAGACTCAGCTGAATGTTCCTGAGGCTGAAAGTGACTTAGATGTAAATACAGACATTCCACGTAAAGAAGAAATCATCACAGCTATCAAAGGGCTAAAAGATGGAAAAGCGCCTGGTCACGACAATCTAAATGCTGAGCTATTCAAGACAGACCCTGAACTAGCAGCAGAACTATTAAAACCACTATTTGCACAAATCTGGGAAACTGAGACAACACCAACAGAGTGGAGTAAAGGAATAATTGTCAAATTGCCCAAGAAGGGTGACCTTGCAGACTGCAACAACTGGAGAGGAATTACCCTCCTCTCAGTTCCCAGCAAAATACTAGACAGGATAATCATCCAGAGAATTTCAAAAGCAGTTGACCATAAACTGAGGAAAGAACAAGCGGGCTTCAGAAAGAACAGAAGATGTGCAGATCATATATTTACCCTCAGGAACATTATAGAGCAGTTCTCAGAATGGCAGAGACAGCTGTACATTAACTTTGTTGATTTTGAAAAGGCTTTTGACAGCATACACAGGGACAGTTTATGGAAAATACTGAGGGCTTATGGAATTCCCAGCCGCATTGTTTCCATCATAAAAAGCCTCTATTCTAATTTTACATGCAGTGTTGGATTGAGTAATGTAACTTTCGAAGTAAAAACAGGAGTACGACAGGGATGCCCCTTATCAACAACATTATTTTTGACAGTCATAGATTAGGTGATGTGCCAGACAACAGAGAGCAGCCCAAGAGGAATTAGATGGACAACGTTTTCTACACTGGAAGACCTGGAATATGCAGATGACATTGCACTACTCGCGCATTCACATCAACACATTCAAGACAAAACCGATAGACTGAATAAGTATGGCCAGAAGGTTGGCCTGAACATCAATTTGAAGAAGACAGAGGTCATGACACTAAATGTGGGCAATCCTGAGCCAATAACAGTAAGGAACCAGAAGTTAGAACAGACAAACACATTTACTTACTTAGGATGCATAGTAACACCTGATGGCGGAACAAGCAAGGACATTAACAACAGAATGAATAAAGCGGAACAGCCTTTGCTGTTCTCAACAACATTTGGAAGTCTTCCCAGTACAGCACAAACACCAAATTAAGACTATGAGAGCTGTGTACTTTCTGTGCTTCTCTATGGTGCGGAATGTTGGAGAGTAACAGAGAAGGAAATGTCGAAACTGTCCTCCTTCCACACAATCTGCCTAAGGAAAATTCTCCGAATCTTTTGGCCAAACACCATCAGCAACCAAGAAATACTTATTCGGAGTAACCAGGAGGACATGCACACCATCATAGCTGGCAGACGCTGGAGTTGGGTTGGCCACGTCCTCAGAAGGGACCCTGATACCATCACAAGAACAGATCACTAATCTGGAACTGATGACAAGATCACTAATGTGAAACTGATGACAAGATCACTAATGTGGAACTGATGACAAGATCACTAATGTGAAACTGATGACAAGAACCAGACAAGTGCCAGTGGGACTATAGAAGAGGACGCTGGCAGTGAATGAGACACGCAGCAGGTATGCCTGCTGATAGCGTTACATGGCAGTCCTTATACTAGAATACCAAGCAATAGTGAATGCAGTCAGCGACCCATAGCTTGACTGCTTGCATCAGGACCAGCGTACCAGAGCTGGTCAAGACCGTTCTCCACCTCCACGTGGTGGTCCTGGAAACAGTCTCCAGCAGTGCAGTCTGGCTGAGCGAGTACGGATCGCAATGGGAAGGCAAACCCGGTCCCTAAAAAATGCCGTGCTGAAGTCGGATGTGTTGACCGAAAGGTACATATATCACAGCTACTGCGTAAACAGACACAACGCAACCACCGTCCTTTTCAGGACGAACAAGGAATAAGAAGAAGAAGAATACCAAGCGTAAGAGACATACAGGTAGCACGGAAACAGCACAGAGACGAGAACTGGAGACAGAAAGGAAAATAGTGAGGAAGACATGGAATAACATTGACCTTATGGCACGTGACAGGAAGACTTGGCCAGTTTGTTGAAGAAGTATGCTCTGTGGTGAGCTAAATGGTATTGATTGACCAGAGACATACAGTTTTGGAAAAAAGATCAATTATTAGAACACCATTGACATGGCACATAATAATGATTACCATGACTTTATTAGGATATCGGTTTCTATCAAAAGTCAGTGTTTAAAGTCCATTGGAAATTCCCAGCAATGGAAAGCGACTCCTTAGATTCTGCAGTGAGCAGAATCTGATCATTACAAACACAAAGTTCCCCCATAAGCGCATACATGCATACACTAGATGTGAACCAACAAAGAATGAGAAGTCAGTGATCGACTATGCCATTGTTCCTGATGACTTGGAAACCCTCTGGATTAAATTCAAGGATATCATAAAGACAGCTGCTGCAGAAGCATGCGGTGAAGTCCGACTTGGGAACAAGAGAAAGAGGACACCTTGGTGGACAGAGGAGCTAAAAACACAACAAGACAAATGGAAAAATATAGAGAATATGTGACACTCAGTACAGAAGCAAAGAACAAAATGCTAGCAGCAAAACAGAAGTCCTGGGAAGAATTTGGAGGAAAGCTAGAAAAAGATGCACAAGAAAACCAGAAATTGTTCTATACGACCCTAAAGAACATGAGGAAGGAAAAACAATGCCCTCTCAAATTTATAAAGGACAAGCAAGGCAAATTGCTTACTGCCCCGAAGGAAGTAATGGAAAGATGGAAAGAATATTTCTCAGAACGCATGGATGGTGAGCATGGTGAAGCATCAAAAATGATAAACACTAGCACAGAAGAGAAAACCAATGATGGTGAAGATGACAAAAAGAAGGAAGAACTGAAGGCAGCACTGGAGAAAATCAAGATGGGCAAAGCAGCAGGGCATGATGGTATAACACCAGAAATGGTTAAGTTCATGGGAGCATCAGGCGACCTATTACTCTTAAGGGTTTTACAGGCAGCATGGTACAACAAGACCATACCAAAGGATTGGGAGATTGCCATCATAACACCAATTTTCAAAAAGGGTGACAATCGACAGTGTGGAAACCATAGAGGCATATCCCTTCTCATTGTCCCTGGTAAAATCTACTCTAGAATCCTAGAGCAGAGACTCCGACGCCTAGCTGAGCCACAATTGGATGAGGACCAGTGCGGATTCCGAGCAAACCGAAGTACTCAAGACCTAATCTTCA
Organism: Oreohelix idahoensis; assembly: GCA_024509875.1. NCBI lineage: Eukaryota > Metazoa > Mollusca > Gastropoda > Stylommatophora > Oreohelicidae > Oreohelix > Oreohelix idahoensis. The sequence continues at coordinate 63,088 of JAMPIV010012025.1, forward strand.
CACTCAGACAGCTGAGTGAAAAGGCCCTTGAGTATAAGAGTGAGATCCATCTTTGTTTCATAGATCTGGAAAAGGCGTTTGACAGGGTCCCCTGGAGCAAACTTTGGGACTGTTTGGCAAGGAAGAATATTCCAGCACCTCTGATTCATGCTATGCAGAGCTTCTACAAGTCTTGCAGAAATTATGTGAGGACAGCAAACCATAAGTCAGAAGAGTTCAGGACCACCATTGGTGTAAGACAAGGTGATATCCTATCACCTTACCTCTTCATACTCCTTATGGATGATGTCATTAAGGCATGTAAGGAGAGAACAAGAAAGTATTCAGTGGGGTACTGGAAGATGAGACATGTCTATATTTTGGAGCTGGCATTTGCTGAAGATGTTGCCCTGATTGCTAAATCAGAGGCACATCTCCATTCCAACCTGCAAGTCTGGAAGGAAGAGCTGGATAAGAGAGGGATGGTCATAAGCAGCTCTAAAACAAAATCCATGGTGATATCACGAGAAGAAAGAAGACATCAGATTAAGCTGGGAGAAGCCACGGTAAAGAGGGGGATCTCCGCAGGTCGACCCCACGTTTAAATACCTCTAGGTATTTGCACATTGCCGGGGAGGAATAATATTTCTGTTGTATTTCCGGAAGGGGCAAGGTAAATTAACATTGTTCATTAACGTCTATCGATTTTTGGTCCGTTGAACGATTTCTGGTTCATAGCCCGACTTCGAAAGTCCGTCGTCACGAGATGTTTTTCCTAGCTGTCCCGCTGAGACGGTTTTTCAAGGCCTACCTTTGTTAAATGAACTAGAGGAAAAAACCTTTATTCCTCAGGATATTTTTTGAGAGAGAGTTGTTGTCTTGCTGGAAAGTCAAACTAGGAGAGTGAAAAACTCAGGGCGATGGCTGGATGGAGTTTTTTCACCTGACTCCAGCACTATGTCCCATTGTCCTGACATATTGTAATGATGTATACCGTCATTGCTGTATTGGTTGCAATGACTACAACCTACATAAAAGCCAGCTGTGGATGTCCACAATAAATAAATGGAAGAAAAAAACCTCAGAAATGACTTTGTATCTGAGGAAGGTGGTTGACAGTAACAAGAAGAGGACATGGCGATAACCTTCCATCACGCAAACCATTTTGGTGGCCCATAACGATACGTCAAGGCCTCAACAAGAAATTCATCAGCAATCCTTCAAGAAATAAAATCTTCTACCCCCTGCAGACCCAGTAGAAAACAGTCAACTTTTTTGACCTAAGAATTAAGATGGTTGTTTGGCCATGTGCTTGCTGTCTCTGGGAGGACAACATTATACAATCTTTGAAGGACCGAGGACTAGAATGGAACCAGGCCAGGAGAAAGACAGCCGATAGGATAGTCTGGCGCTCTCTCTTCCAAACCTCTACACCTCACGGTAGAAGGGGAACGACTAAGTAAGTAAGTAAGTAAGGAAATTCCCGGTCTGTACTTGTAGAATGTCTGTGTGTAGCGCACCAGTCGGCACCAATCGTTAACATGAACACACTTGTAACCATCGTGGAAGCAAATATTACTGGAACGTAGATGAACATCTAACTTTTTTGTTACTGGTAAAGAAATCAAAACTCCCATGCAGTGAGAACAAGGTAGGAGACACATTTTAGGAGAGATTTTAACATTATCTAGCCAGAACGCCCCGTTATAAACAGTAGTCATTGAAAAATTTGAGGCCAACATTGAAAGTCAAGGGCGCAGAATAATTTGTGAGTTAGGAAAGAGATTGTTCATGGTGAAATCAGCGAACAGAGCGGCGTGCGTGGTAAGTCTTCGAGGTGGCCTTTTGGAGGATGGCGTGTTCTGATATTGATGACTTCTACGAAGAGAAGTTGTCTGATTCTGGGAAAAACACTCTGAGTATACCTCCAGCGCGTGACCTACCCTCGAATATTCTTATTTTTAGAAAACCACCCTCCTGGGAATGCAAGATGACCACGCACTCATACATGGCCGTTGTATTAAGGTGCCTCTATAATAATATGGAGATCAACCCATTTGATACTGAACGATGTAATCATGCTACAAGTGAAACTACAAGCGACTGTATCGTTCTTGCCAGCAGCTCTGAATGTTCTGACACCACGGCAGGCCAAATCTCGTCTTCAGAACTTCCGCTAAGTTCATCATCGTCAACTATAATAAATACTTCGAGCCAGCATTTTTTATCCAACTCTCTATTAGGCGAAGGCTCAATGCTGGAATCTTCCAGATGTTTACCCGTATCTGCAAGATATGACGTTGCTGTGTCAGATTTGGCATCGGAAGCAATTCTGAAAGATATCCTGGACTCAACAAAATGTATCAAACAATCTTCCCTCAACCCATCCAACCTTAAAGATGCACCTAAAGCTTCTCAATCGTGTTTTGGGAATCAAATAACAACAAATTTCTTTCGGTCACAATCGCATCATTGTTCCCTTGGAGGTACAAGAAGCGTTTCTTGCCTGGAGAGATCCTCCATGCAGTCGGCGTCATGGTCTTGTGGATATGTTACTAAGACACTCAGTTTTCGCCAGAAATCTTTAAACAAGGACTATGATCGCGCACGCATGCGGTCAAATTCATTTTCGTGTTTACTCAATTCTGAATTTAAATATGCCTCGAATCCATATAAAGAAGACAAACAAGCAGTCAATCAAAATGTTACAACAAAGCAGAACAAAGAACAGAGTAGTTCTGGGTACCTGAAGATGATTGCTGGTCTAGTGATGCGATTAGCTTATGGTCACAGAACTGAAGTAATACAGCCATGCCAAACGCCTAAGTCACGTATAAGAAGTGGCTTTGCAATAAGGGAAGAACCAATTCTATCGTCGCCACCAAAGCTGGCAGTATCCAGTCACAAAGAACACAAAGAACAATGCCCGGGGAAAGAAAACAATAGGAAACAATGGCAGAAAAGGCAGGACAATTATAAAAAAGAATGCCATAGTGCAGAACATATAAACCACTTACAAGAGAAAGAGTTGGAACATGACGTAGGTTCAGAAAAGAACCATGAAAACGCTTCACTGGGTTTTAAAGTGTTTGAGAATTTCGAATTTGAATTGAGAAAATTGGAAGTAGCTGCCCACGATAAGGATGAGGAGTGTGAAACACTATCCGACACGCAAAAGACGGCGGATAAAAGACAACATAAAATCCCACCCGCGAATAGTTGTTTATTGTCTGACCTTAAAACGAAAGATAAAATCACTTCAGCGGATAGCTATCTGTTATCTGACCTCAGGATAGAAGATAAAATCCCATTACCCGATAAGTGTATGTTGTGTGACCTAAAGACAGAAGATCAAATCCCATCAGCGGATAGCTGTGTGCTATCTGACCTCAAGATAGAAGACATGACACGGGAAACACCGTGTGACCTCAAGATAGAAGATAAGACACGGGAAAAACCGTATGACCTCAAGATAGAAGATGAGACACGGGAGACACCGTGTGACCTCAAGATAGAAGATGAGACACGGGAGACACCGTGTGACCTCAAGATAGAAGATGAGACACGGGAAACCCCGTGTGACCTCAACATTGAAGATAAGACACGGAAAACACCGCGTGACCTCAAGATAGAAGATACGACACAGGAAACACCGTGTGACCTCAAAATCGAAGATAAGAAACAGAAAACACCGTGTAAAGAAACGAAACAGTCTAAAAGGCAAGATAAGGAAGGCAGTAGAAACAATGAAGAATGTGTGGTATTCATGAGAATAAATTTAAAAGAACACAGTGTCAACAGAAAACAATCTCTTGAAGTGGATAAGTTTAACAAGTTAGAAATGAAAGAAGAATATCAACGCCAGATAAATGAGAAAACAGAACACGAAGACCTGGAGAATGACAGTGCAGATTACTGTGTTGTGACGGAAGATTCAAAACAACAAGGCAAGAAACCTAGGCCTACAGAAAACGAAACGTGTGAAGTTAAAAATGAAAGATTAAATAACAAGAAAAAGCAACTAGTGAGTAAAGAAATTTATTTAAATCAAGAGGACAAGAGCGAATCAGCCAGCAAAGGAACGTTAAGGACAGGTAGCCAAACTGTGAACAGGATTAATTCATCAACAGAAAAAGGCAACATTACGTCAGAAGCAGTAGCGAAGTGGGAAGAACGGATAACTGCCTCAGAAACGGAAGAAGCAAATCTGCAGAACTCTAGACAATATTATACATCGAAGAACAAAAAAACAGAACAATTAAATCCCAAACCAAGTGTTGTAAACGAGGAAAACAAATTAGAAGCAACGGGAAAATATACAATTATAGAAGATGATAACACGAACATAGACAAGAAACTTGTCGAGAAGATATCTAGCCTGGAAGAAAAAGAAAATATAAATTCAAAGGATAATGTAGCAGCTAAAAGAGAAGATATGCATACTTTGTCAACACCAAAAGAAACAAAAAGAATCGCAATTTTGACAGAAGACTTAGTGAAGAGCACAAAGAAACAGCCAGTTTATTATGTTAAAGACACAAACATAAATAAATCTAATGAAAATCAAGAGATGGAGGTAGTTCTTGAAGGGGCATTAAAGGATGAAGAAAGGAAGTTACCACAAAGAGGCGTAAAAGAAAAGAAAAGAAAAGAGAATGAAAAATCGAGACAAAGAATATCTGTACCTCCAAAAATAGGGAGTAACATTGCAATCGGATTGCATCGACGACGGAAAATAAAGTGAGAAAAGGTCAAATGTACACTATTGCTAAGAAAAGTTTTCTTACTAAGCACGAAACGGAAGAAGAAACAAAGAAATTGACAGGAAGGAATGCATTGAAATTCCTAGAGGAGAAATATAGGTCCAAAGATGAACAAAAGGATTCGGGAAGAGCAATACAGGCGAAGAAGGAAAGAGATATTAATATAAACACAAAAGAAGAGCAGGTTTTATTGAAACAAGTGTTCAAGACAATGGACGAAATAGTCAACGATGAAAACAGCAAGAAAGATGGCGAGAAAATGTCTCTTGACAGATGGCTATCGCTGCTGGAAGCTCTAGTCAGGGCTAATGAGAAGAGATTAAAATACGTGGCATTGAAAAAAGACAAGATGAACGACTCACCGCACAGAAAGAGTTATAAAAGCCACTTTTGCAAACAGGATGTGAAAAATGAGAAATTAGAAAATGAACTTAGAAATTCAAATTCGAAAATATTATGTCTGATCGAAGAACATATGATTCCGGATATGGCTTCATTGGTCTCGTTTCGAAATGATAAAACAACGGACGACTCTTATCAAGAGCTGGAGAGTGATTCGGAAGTAAAGTTCAACAAAGGTCAAACAATCGAAAGAAGGATTATAAACCCAAATAAAGAAGTACATGAAGAAAGCATTCCAACAGAAGAGGAAGCGAGCTCAGGTAATAAGAGAAAAGAGACAGACTTTGATCACAGAGAAATAAACAATAAAGGAGATGGTCATAACGAGAGGAGTTTTTCTTGTGTACAAGAGGAGGATATAGTAGATGAAAACGTAATGAGAGAGAAAGTATGCTGGGAGGAACAAAGGGAAAATATAAGCGAACTACCGCAACTTGAAAATAAGGTAAATGAAAGCGAAGGAATAGGTAACGACATGTTGAAAGAAGACAACGTAGAAAGTAGAGAAAAGAACAAAGAAATAGAAGCTGTACTAGCAGGAGAGATGACTCGCGTTGAAGTTGGAAGCGGCGACAAAGGGGAGGTTATAATAAATTATCAAATGCAGGAAAATATTTACGAAAAACCGAACAATGAAGAACAAATTGTAGATGGAAAGTTACAAGAAGTCAGTAGTGGGCCTTGTCGTGTGAATATTTTCGGAAGAAAAAGTGCAGCCACAGGAGGAAAAGAACGAAAGAAAAATACATGCACCTGTGCGGAGAAATCTGGTAACAAAAAGGACACGCGAGAAGACAGGGTAGCAGACGTCAAAGACGATGAGAGAACAGTTGTCGATAATGACGTAGCAAAAGTCAAAGAAGATGAGGGAACAGTTGTCGATAATGAGGTAGCGAAAGTCAAAGAAGATGAGAGAACAGTTGTCGATAATGACGTAGCAAAAGTCACTCAAGAGGATGAGAGAACAGTTGTCGATAATGACGTAGCAAAAGTCACTCAAGAGGATGAAATTACAGATGCAGCAGAAGAGAATATCGCGATAGCTGATGGGGATATTTCAGACTTGAAAGAAAACGAGCCCACAAAAGACGTGCAAGATGATGAACAACAAGTAGGAGATGGTGAAAATGAAATGGTTGACAAACATTCTGAGGAATGCTTGGCTTCCGATAAAGCCGAGGGTACAGAGCTGTCAGACCAGATAACACAGAGAGACTGTGGCATTTCTGCTGGCACAAATGAAACTGTTCAATCTGAAGATAACAACGCTGATGAGCTGAAGCAGAAAGAATATGCGGCAACAAGTGATGCTAAAGCAGACGATGAACCAGAGCAGATCTTGCCGGATACGGCAGTGGAAAAGTCTGAGAGTCGAGGCGACCCTGAAATGAGCGGAACTGCTCTGCTCTCTAGACGAGAAGGAAGAGCTATGGACGTGAATTACATCAAGCAGGTAGGATGGTTTTCATCAAATACATCAAAAGAAAAGCTTTGCAAGCAAACACAACCTACAGACAAAGCCCGCTACAAATACATCACAAGAAATGTGTTGCAGGCAAACACAACCTACAGACAATACCCGCTACAAATACATCACAAGAAAAGTGTTGCAGGCAAACACAACCTACAGACAAAGCCCGCTACAAATACATCACAAGAAAAGCGTTGCAGGCAAACACACCCTACAAACAATGCCCGCTACAAATACATCACAAGAAAAGTGTTGCAGGCAAACACAACCAACAGACAAAACTTGCAGCACACACACAAAAATCACAAAAAATGCCCACTAAAGTGACCGAAGCAAAAACCATAACAACAATGATGTCCCAAGTAAATACAATCATAACACAAGCACCTCAGGCAAAGAAAAGAACCACTAAATACAATCACAACAGAAGCACGCCAGGCAATTAAAAAAAACCACAATTACAATCACACACAGACGCACATCCACACAAAGCTGTTTGGGAGTCTTGAAGAACTTTCAACCACAGCAACATACATCCAGAGAACCGGACTTCTTGTGTAGACATTTCTAAACAACAGCGAACGAGAAGAAGAAGAAAAAGAAGACAATCACAACAATAACACCTCAGGCAAAAAAAGCACCACTAATACAATCACAACAAAAGCACCCCACGCACATGGAATCGCAACTAAAGTGTCCCAAGCAAATACAATCACAACAAAAGTGCCCCAAGCACATACAGTCACAACATATGTTATCTCAAACAAATAAATATTCACAACAAAAGTGCCGCTAGGAAACAGAAACTTAACAAGCACATCAAAAACAAAGTAAACAAAAACATCAAATACAAATTAGTCCAACAGGTCAGACAACAATTACATCACACACCAAGTAAATAAGTTTAAAACACATTTTTTTTTAAAAAGTATAATCAAAACCCAATTGCAAAAATAATTAAGCCAGACAAAAGTATACAAGAACCATGCATACACAGTGCTAGAAAAAAGTGCAACACAATCAAATTCAGAAACACTGTACAAGACAAATGTTGGAGCCAGGTGCAAATATTCAAAACACGAAAGCACTAAAACAGAAAACAAGTGTCAGAGTGGTATCAATAGTCAACATCCAAAAACACTGTAGTAAACAATCGATGGAGGAAAGTACAAATAATTCAAATTCATAAGCACTAATTGCAACATATGTCAGAGAAAAATGCAAATATCCAAATTCAGAAACACTACAGGCAACATATGTCAGTAAAAAGTGCAAATAGTCCAAATTCAGAAACACTACAGGCAACATATGTCAGTAAAAAGTGCAAATAGTCCAAATACAGAAATACTACAGGAAACAAATGTCAGATAAACGTACAAATAGTCCAAATTCAGTAGACACCGTAGATACAAAAGGTATTGCGCCTTCTTTCTTGCTTGGCATAGGTTGTCCATGTCTCGCTGCCATTATAAAAGTGTGCTGGTGACGCAGGCGTTATATACCATATAGGAGAAATCATCATCATCATCCGCTGCCATCTCCACAAACAAAGATCGGCTCCCATAGATCTCCAACGTCTTCTGCTTCTTGTCTTGATGGTGCACTCTGATAGACTCTTTCCTGTCTATCTCTTGTCTTGATGGTGCACTCTGATAGACTTTCCTGTCCATCTCTTGATGTTACCATTAAGATAACTAGAGTTGCCTTTTCTTGATATTATGCGGCGTTACTACGGATGCTGCTCTCTCGTGATCTAGTTAGTGCTAACATTACACCTCTTAGATTTAACCTTTATTATTGTAATGAACGAAGGTGCTTTGTTTTATTTGAAAAAAAAACATGATCAGCACAGAGGCTTCCCTCAAGTATTTGACACCTGGGGTTGATCATAACCTTGGTACCCCCCCTCCCCCCCCCCCCCCCCAAAAAAAAAAACACTTGCAAGTACATGTTCAACAGTAAGTGCTATAAATAATAGTGTCCGATGGCACACACTGTCTGGCTGTCACCCGGGGCGGTACGCCCCCCTTGCAACCCCTTAGTTTGCCACTGAGGGCAGTATATTATGTAATGTTTACCTTTTTCTGAGGTCGACTTCCTGTAATTCCATGGACGGAGCGGTGAAATATTCAGTTATACGTTACAGAATGTCAACTTTAGTTGACAGAAAATATAACGTTTCTATCTTGTGTAGCTGGCGAATAAATCGTATTTCCTGAGATATCTCGTGGGGTTTCAGTGGGGATGCGAGAGCTGTATCATTAGTGAGATATCTCGTGGGTCTTTTAGTGGTGATGCGGAAGGAGTATCATTAGTGAGATATCTCGTGGGTCTTTTAGTGTTGATGCGGAAGGTGTATCATTAGTGAGATATCACGTGGGTTTTCATTGGTGATGCGAGAGCTGTATCATTAGTGAGATATCTCATGGGTCTTTTAGTGGTGATGCGGAAGGAGTATCATTAGTGAGATATCTCGTGGGTCTTTTAGTGGTGATTCGGAAGGTGTATCATTAGTGAGATATCTCGTTGGTCTTTTAGTGGTGATGCGGAAGGTGTATCCTTAGTGAGATATCTCGTGGGTTTTCATTGGGGATGCGGAAGGTGTATCATTAGTGAGATATCTCGTGGGTTTTCATTGGTGATGCGGGAGGTGTAACATTAGTGAGAAATATCGTAGGTCTTTTAGTGGTGATGCGGAAGGTGTATCATTAGTGAGATATCTCGTGGGTTTTCATTGGTGATGCGGGACGTGTAACATTAGTGAGATAGCTCGTGGGTTTTCATTGGGGATGCGGAAGATGTATCATTAGTGAGATATCTCGTGGGTCTTTTAGTGGTGATGCGGAAGGAGTATCATTAGTGAGATATCTCGTGGGTCTTTTAGTGGTGATGCGGAAGGTGTATCATTAGTGTGATATCTCGTGGGTCTTTTAGTGGTGATGCGGGAGGTGTATCATTAGTGTGATATCTCGTGGGTCTTTTAGTGGTTATGCGGAAGGTGTATCATTAGTGTGATATCTCGTGGGTCTTTTAGTGGTGATGCGGAAGGAGTATCATTAGTGAGATATCTCGTGGGTCTTTTAATGGTAATGCGAAAGGTGTATCATTAGTGAGATATCTCGTTGGTCTTTTAGTGGTGATGCGGGAGGTGTAACATTAGTGAGATATCTCGTTGGTCTTTTAGTGGTGATACGTGAGGTGTATCATTAGTGAGATATCTCGTGGGTCTTTCATTGGTGATACGGGAGGTGTATCATTAGTGAGATATCTCATGGGTCTTTCATTGGTGATACGGGAGGTGTATCATTATTGAGATATCTCGTGGGTTTTCATTGGTGATGCTGGAGGTGTAACATTAGTGAGATATCTCGTTGGTCTTTTTGTGGTGATACGTGAGGTGTATCATTAGTGAGATATCTCGTGGGTCTTTTAATGGTAATGCGAAAGGTGTATCATTAGTGAGATATCTCGTGGGTCTTTCATTGGTGATGCGGAAGGTGTATCATTAGTGAGATATCTCGTGTGTTTTCGTTGGGGATGCGGAAGGTGTATCATTAGTGAGATATCTCGTGGGTTTTCATTGGTGATGCGGGAGGTGTAACATTAGTGAGATATCTCGTGGGTCTTTTAGTGGTGATACGTGAGGTGTATCATTAGTGAGATATCTCGTGGGTTTTCATTGGTGATGCGGGAGGTGTAACATTAGTGAGAAATATCGTAGGTCTTTTAGTGGTGATGCGGAAGGTGTATCATTAGTGAGATATCTCGTGGGTTTTCATTGGTGATGCAGGAGGTGTAACATTAGTGAGATATCTCGTGGGTTTTCATTGGGGATGCGGAAGATGTATCATTAGTGAGATATCTCGTGTGTTTTCGTTGGGGATGCGGGAGGTGTAACATTTGTGAGATATCTCGTTGGTCTTTTAGTGGTGATACGTGAGGTGTATCATTAGTGAGATATCTCGTGGGTCTTTTAGTGGTGATGCGGAAGGTGTATCATTAGTGAGATATCTCGTGGGTCTTTTAGTGGTGATGCGGAAGGTGTAACATTAGTCCTGGTGATTCCGTACTTTTAAGTGTCGTTGGGAGACAACTAGTAAGAAATTTCCTTAGCTTAAAATGTATTCCCTCCCTCTCTGACTACATCTAGAATCTAGAGAATCTATCGAAACATGTCTAGAGATCTATCGGTAGATCGGGTGTCGACCCTGGCCTAGTTTAGGCTCTACTAAATTTTTAGGTCCCATTACATTTTTTTAGGTCCTACAAAATGTTTAGGTAACCCTAAATGTTTAAGTCAGTTCTATTGTATGGCTCTGTCAAGTCAGTCCTATTGTATGGCTCTGTCAAGTCAGTCCTATTGTATGGCTCTGTCAAGTCAGTTCTATTGTATGGCTCTGTCAAGTCAGTCCTATTGTATGCCTCTGTCAAGTCAGTCCTATTGTATGCCTCTGTCAAGTCAGTCCTATTGTATGCCTCTGTCAAGTCAGTCCTATTGTATGCCTCTGTCAAGTCAGTCCTGATGTATGCCTCTGTCAAGTCAGTCCTGATGTATGCCTCTGTCAAGTCAGTCCTGATGTATGCCTCTGTCAAGTCAGTCCTGATGTATGCCTCTGTCAAGTCAGTCCTATTGTATGGCTCTGTCAAGTCAGTCCTATTGTATGGCTGTGTCAAGTCAGTCCTATTGTATGGCTCTGTCAAGTCAGTCCTATTGTATGGCTGTGTCAAGTCAGTCCTATTGTATGGCTGTGTCAAGTCAGTCCTATTGTATGGCTCTGTCAAGTCAGTCCTATTGTATGGCTGTGTCAAGTCAGTCCTATTGTATGGCTCTGTCAAGTCAGTCCTGATGTATGCCTCTGTCAAGTCAGTCCTATTGTATGGCTCTGTCAAGTCAGTCCTATTGTATGGCTGTGTCAAGTCAGTCCTGATGTATGCCTCTGTCAAGTCAGTCCTATTGTATGGCTGTGTCAAGTCAGTCCTATTGTATGGCTCTGTCAAGTCAGTCCTATTGTATGGCTGTGAAACATGTAGAACAACAAAACCGAAAAGTTAGACTATCATAAATGGGTGCTTGCGTGGAATAGGATTGGAATGGTACGACAAGGCCATCAATGTGGAACTGAAGACAGGAGCCAGACACGTGACGGTGGAACTAGAGACAGGAGCCAGACACGTGACGGTGGAACTAGAGACAGGAGCCAGACACGTGACGGTGGAACTAGAGACAGTAGCCAGACACGTGACGGTGGAACTAGAGACAGGAGCCAGACACGTGACGGTGGAACTAGAGACAGGAGCCAGACACGTGACGGTGGAACTAGAGACAGGAGCCAGACAAGTGACGATGGAACTGAAGACAGGAGCCAGACACGTGACGGTGGAACTAGAGACAGGAGCCAGACAAGTGACGATGGAACTAGAGACAGGAGCCAGACACGTGACGGTGGAACTGAAGACAGGAGCCAGACACGTGACGGTGGAACTAGAGATGAGAAGAACGAGCTGGCGATGAAAAGAACGCACACTAATGAGGAAACTTACAAGGCAGTCCTTATTCTGAATTCCATATGGTAAGTGAGGCAAAGGTACACCAGGTGGATAAGGCAACTTTAGACATACATTAAGGGAATGAAGAAGACATGGAAAGAAGTGCAGCGGATGGCACAGGACAGGAAGACTGGCATCAGTTTATTGAAGGGCTATGCTCCTAGCGGAGCTGAAGACGTTGATGATGATGATGATGATATCTACGTGATGATATCTATGTTTTTTTCTTCCATGTTAGAAACACAAATATCTTACACGTTGTTTCAGAGAATCATTGAGGAGCTGTCCAAATTCGCTGCCAGGAACGTCCAACCAGGCGTTCCAGTCCCGAACATGCGTGGATTGTACAAGCCGCCCGAAGTCACCCCTATGTATGTATGTGTGTATATGTGTGTGTGTGTGTGTGTCTGTCTGTCTGTCTGTCTGTCTGTCTGTCTGTCTGTCTGTCTGTCTGTCTGTCTGTCTGTCTGTCTGTCTGTCTGTCTGTCTGTCTGTCTGTCTGTCTGTCTGTCTGTCTGTCTGTCTGTCTGTATGTCTGTCTGTCTGTCTGTCTGTCTGTCTGTCTGTCTGTCTGTCTGTATGTCTGTCTGTCTGTCTGTATGTATGTATGTATGTATGTATGTATGTATGTATGTATGTATGTATGTATGTATGTATGTATGTATGTATGTATGTATGTATGTATGTATGTATGTATGTATGTATGTATGTATGTATGTATGTATGTATGTATGTATGTATGTATGAATGTATGTATGTATGTATGTATGTATGTATGTATGTATGTATGTATGTATGTATGTATGTATGTATGTATGTATGTATGTATGTATGTATGTATGTATGTATGTATGTATGTATGTATGTATGTATGTATGTATGTATGTAAGTATGTATGTATGTATGTATGTATGTATGTATGTATGTATGTATGTATGTATGTATGTATGTATGTATGTATGTATGTATGTATGTATGTATGTATGTATGTATGTATGTATGTATGTATGTATGTATGTATGTATGTATGTATGTATGTATGTATGTATGTATGTATGTATGTATGTATGTATGTATGTATGTATGTATGTATGTATGTATGTATGTATGTATGTATGTATGTATGTATGTATGTATGTATGTATGTATGTATGTATGTATGTATGTATGTATGTATGTATGTATGTATGTATGTATGTATGTATGTATGTATGTATGTATGTATGTATGTATGTATGTATGTATGTATGTATGTATGTATGTATGTATGTATGTATGTATGTATGTATGTATGTATGTATGTATGTATGTATGTATGTATGTATGTATGTATGTATGTATGTATGTATGTATGTATGTATGTATGTATGTATGTATGTATGTATGTATGTATGTATGTATGTATGTATGTATTGTATGTATGTATGTATGTATGTATGTATGTATGTATGTATGTATGTATGTATGTATGTATGTATGTATGTATGTATGTATGTATGTATGTATGTATGTATGTATGTATGTATGTATGTATGTATGTATGTATGTATGTATGTATGTATGTATGTATGTATGTATGTATGTATGTATGTATGTATGTATGTGTATGTATGTATGTATGTATGTATGTATGTATGTATGTATGTATGTATGTATGTATGTATGTATGTATGTATGTATGTATGTATGTATGTATGTATGTATGTATGTATGTATGTATGTATGTATGTATGTATGTATGTATGTACATGTATGTATGTATGTATGTATGTATGTATGTATGTATGTATGTATGTATGTATGTATGTATGTATGTATGTATGTATGTATGTATGTATGTATGTATGTATGTATGTATGTATGTATGTATGTATGTATGTATGTATGTAAGTATGTATGTATGTATGTATGTATGTATGTATGTATGTATGTATGTATGTATGTATGTATGTATGTATGTATGTATGTATGTATGTATGTATGTATGTATGTATGTATGTATGTATGTATGTATGTATGTATGTATGTATGTATGTATGTATGTCTTGGCCCCATTCCCCCACAGCAGGCTCGGAGCCCCCCATTGAGGTGAACGCCAAACCGCCATTTTACATTTCCTTCTTATACGGGGTGGCGTGGTGTGGGTGGGGGTGCGCCCCAGCCGAGCCCCTCCCACGAGGCTAGGGGTGCGCGGGGTAGCACAAACGGTGGAAAAAAAATGGTCCCCCAACGACACGTACGCGTTGTGTTTTACTATTAGACAAACCACTAGCAGTGCGTATACTCGAGGTATTTGTGTTCCACCATGAAGGGATATAACGTCTGTGCCTGGATAAAAGTGGGTGAAACGGTTTCTTGTGGAAAGAGCTGTTGTGGGGCTTATTGCAAGATCCACCTGGCAAGGATGCGAAATGATAGACGGATACCGATGCCCAGGCAGCACTTCAAAATAGTTCTCAATGAGCTAAAGCAGATTAGGCCACCATCCCCCGCATGAGCTTTCCAACACGGAAGAAAAAACAACGGGATGCCGGCCTCATGTTTCACATGTTGGTGTAATCATACTAGAAACGTCTCGGTTAACCAGGACACATACCACCACGTGATGGCCCCATCATACTCAAGTGCGCTCTCTCAGAAACTGTACAAGCCTATTGGCCAGTTATAATTAGCAATGACGGAGCGTGACACCTCGTATATAAACAAAGCGTGAGCGGTGTGAGTGAAAACATCTCTCAGACCTAAGGTCTTTTATATTTGGACATGCGTCCTAATATAACCGACTAGGTTGAACGGGACGCGCCTAGCCAAAACGAGGCAAAATGTTTACATTAAAAAAAAAAAATGTGAGTGAAAATTGTTGTCACGCTGTTCACAAAGTAGTCACGCTTCTCCTAAAAGTTGTCACACTTTGCCACAGAAAAAATTATTCACACAGAGACGATGAGCGGTCGTGGACTACATCAGTTCTTACAATCACTGGCGACTGAAAAGAGTGACATAAGGCCACGAGAATTAGAACTAGCAAGAACAAAAAATAAGCTGCGAACTGTTTCCACCAATTGTAGAAAGAAGAGACAGCGGATTAAAGAAATATACTCGCAGCTACAAGCATTCGAAGAAGAAAAAACATCATCTGAGAACAGAGATTGTACGGCTTGAGATAGAGATTAAAGCCAATCTTGTAGAAGATACAGAGTAAGAGGCATGCATGCGCATGCGTTTCGGCTGTACATAGGCTTCGTTTATAAGTAGATGATGTAAGCAGGATGTTCTCACAGCACTCAAGTATTACTCAAGTGGCGTGTTTATCTCCAGACGTGGTTGCATAAAACTGGAAAAAGAGCTTCGTTATAGCAGGACGTTTTTTACTACAAGTAAAAATTACTCAAGTGGCGGGGCCGTTGGTATAATACTCTCTATATAAGTGGGTGGAGGATCGTCGAGAGTCTTCGCAACTGAGGAACAGGGGTTCTCAAAATATAGCTGGCCACAACACACACAACTTAAGGAGATTTGAAAGTGGCCATATGTTTAGCAAATTCGGCGCGTATTTCTGCCCTTCCACGCTCCATCCACTCTTTTTTTGTCCCGCCGTCAGTGGCGGCGCGACCCTTAGAGCGGATCTCCTCCTTCACGGCCAGGTATTTCTCAACCTCATCCACGATAATTCCGAATTCCTCATCTGAGATATTTGAATCACTTATAGCCCTTGAGACATGTTGATCGATCGAGTTCCGTTTAGCTCTAGCAATCTGCATCACAGCCGCGTGCTTCGCCGCCTTGGTCACACACTTGTGACAGATAGCGGTACAGGCCTGGACTATAACAAAGACCCCCACACCAAGTCCAGAGAGCACAATGCCTGGAAGAGATCCGATAACGGAAGTCATAATCCCTATACCCGCAACTTCGAGGCCCACGCCTGCGATCCCCACCCCGGTGCTTTCGTCATGGACACAGTTGTCGGCGCGGTGATATTTCTTATGAAGCTTTCGTCTATCTTCAACCTCTTTGGCGAGAAAAGCATCAAGCTCCGCAATTCTAGCCAGTCGATACCGCTGGTCAGCAGGCGCTGACGCAGTCACCTGATCTGATGGAAGACTAGGATACAGCGTCATTATAGACCGGCCGAAAGATTCATGAGATCTACCTTAGAGGTCAGAAGGTTCAAATGGTCTTCCAAGACAGGCGTCATAGAAAATAAAGCCCTGATAAAACCCACCTGTGGAGTGATTAAAAGCCTTGCGAGGCTTACTTTTTTCTCTAACTTTGTTTCAACCTCAGGATTAGTAACTCGGGCAGTAAATGTTCCACCTGTATTAGTAACAACCAGGCCGACTGTTCTCGGGGTTGTCCACTTCAATGATAGCCCGGGAAGGAAGCCAACCAAAGTACCTGGAGACGGTTGTTGCCCAAGAACCACCTCAATATAAATAGTGGATCCTGCTGGGGGTTCAGAGAGATAGTCTCGGTCCTTTTCAAACTCGGCAATCGCCCTCATGGAAGTATTCATCTTCTTGCTTGTTGTGACGACGTAAAACCGCCCTTGCCCATCAATCTCAACAGCGCCCTCTGCGACGAAACTCGCCAACATCTTACCAAGGTTTTTCCAACGAACCAATGAGCCTCCAGCTTCAGTATGGACACTCGGCCGCAGCATCTCGAGCTTAACATCCCACTCAGGCTCGGAAGGTGGTACAGCTGGGTGTATGTTAATAGGGACTCTTTTGTAATAACCTTTCTCAGTCAATTCAAGCCCATAGGCAACCTTCAAGTCCCCAGATGAAGAGTCAGCAAAAGTAAGCGAGCTGCAGGCTTTTGGTCGGTGTTTCCCTGGCCCTTCGGGTTCCATTATACCACGTGTTTCCTAATCTCCAACGTACAGCTCAAATGTGAAAGCGATACGGGTTGGTCGCGTGTTGATCGCGGGTTGGTCGCGTGTTGATCGCGAACTGAAATTTTGACATGCGATAATGTACCATTTGCAAGACGCTTCCACTGTGGTGCAGTGAATGTTTCTGCGCGGCCCCAGTTACGGCTCTATTTTTTCACGTGAACGGCACGCAGCAGTGTCGAAGGGAATTGGTTATGCCTGTTCTCGGTGGTCGATAGCCCTTCGTCGAGATGGACAAATAGTTCCTTGTGAATTCTTAGCGGTAACGAGCCGATACAGAAAGGGCTCATTGACATCAAATCCCAACGTCGACCCTAGAAGGCGAAGAGTGAGTTTTTTCTCGATATTGGAAATAGAAACCAGCTCCGTAGCAGGATTTAATTTCAGCATGAGGCCGAGAGGAGCAAAGACTTGTTCAGCCAGATCACAGATATCATAGTACCCATCAGCGAAATGAATCCTCTTTCCGGAATACTCTATAAGGTTATTACCAAATTCCGTAGCTATGTTCACCCATGCGGGGTAGTAGAGGAGCTCAAGGAGAGCGCTTTCAAGGATACCCCCCATGTTCTCAAGCACAGGCTTCAAGGGGGTAAACTCTCCGTTCTGAATATTAGACAAAGTGATATACATGTTTATACTACTGTGGTTTTACCCGAAGAATTCCGATATAATATTGCAGCTAAGTATGCGGCAGCGGCTGTGTACAACTATACTGCACAGGGGGGTGCAAATATACTTCTTCTTCTTCTTCGTTCGCCCTGAAAAGGACGGTGGTTGCTTTGTGTCTGTTTACGCCTAAGCTGTGATATCTGCACCTTTCGGTCGACACATCCGACTTCAGCACGGCATTTTTTAGGGACCGGGTTTGCCTTCCTATTGCGATCCGCACTCGCTCAGCCAGACTGCACTGCTGCAGACTGTTTTCAGGACCACCACGTGGAGGTGGAGTGCGGTCTTGACCAGATATGGTTCGCTGATCCTGATGCAAGCAGTACAGCTATGGGTCGCTGACTGCATTCACTATTGCTGCATCTTGGGGTCCCATGCAAATATACGTCAATCCCTGCTCAATCCGACGATTTATGTTAATCCGACGGACTTCTTTAATAAGAAGTTCCTCAACGTGACAGACAAGTATGTTCTGCCCAAGATCTATTACGACGCAGACGTCCAAAGGTGGTCAACGAACCCTACGGTATTCTGGCAAAATCAACTCAACTTCGCCATTTAGGCTGCTACTGCTGGGTGCGGGGTTAGCGTTCGGGACCACCTGAACAACAACAGCCCCATGGTGTCGTCGGTTTATCGATTTCACGTCTACTTCCAAACGAGAAAAATTCTCAACCGTATGCGCTGTCCTCTACCATCCGAACCCACCTGGAATGCTTTCAACAACGCTATAAACATGACATCATACGAATTACTCTGTAATGAATTCGACGTGGACAAAGGTACCGACTGGCGACAAAAACATGATAAAAACAACGGTCTGGGGAAGGTTTATAATTACTGGACTCGTAACGGCTACTATGTCGTATCTGACGGTACTTATTACCCACACCAGGTCTCAGGACACTCACGCCAATCTTTCACTGAAATGACCACGAATGAGGTTTGGAACATCGATTACACCGAGCAAGGGAGTGATGTAGTGGACGGATTTGTCAACAGCATGCTGGATAACTCGCAGCGATTCACTCGTGTTGGTGTAGAGCGTATCAATGACAGCATTCGAGCATATGTATGGGCTATACTAGGTCCCCAAGGGCAGATGCGAATGTCAATTGTTGGTGAAGGGACCGCCTTCGACGCACAAAACCAATTTCTACTAAATGTTCAGTCGAGAATAGAATACGAGGTAGATTCCCCCACATCAGTCTCAACTTACCAAGACGTCCTCCATTATGCCAGAAGTAAGCTTGACATTGTCCTGGGCGGAGGTCTCTATATGGTCCCTTCCGATATGGACCTCAAAATCAACCAGATAGAAAATTATAACAACGAGATTGTCATAGCCAAAGATGATGTGGCCTTAGGAACGAACCAGGAGCTCAACCGCAGCTTGCGCCCCACGCCCGATACTGTTACCCCGGCTATACCTTTGGTATTGCCTGCGCTCCCCAAACTAGTGGTTCCCTTGGAGGCGCGAGCGGTTTCCGCGGCAGAACAGCAGATAACCGCGGCGCATGAGGCAAGAAAAATCGCGCTCGTTGTTGGGGTTGTAGGGCTTTCATTGGTTGTGTATCTCTTAAGCTAGCGCTGAACATACGCAACAAAGGCGACCACAGCTTCCACAATAAAAGCCCAGAGATGCTCGCCCAACAAAAACACGGCTTCACCTGCGGTCTTTAATAACCATGCCACAATGCTGCCTATAATGCCAGGCAATGCTTCGCCAGCCTTCACAGCAAGAGACTTCAGCAGATCAGCTAGCGCACTTAGTTGCTTTTCTACTCATGCATTTGCTACGCTGCCACCACCGGACGCTGCTCCAGCAGCTCCGACCCCGGCACCAGTGCCAGTAATTGCTACGACAATCGTGCTAATGATAAAACCAAGGGCTGTCAATATAGAGGCTATAGTAACACCTTGCTCCCGAAACAATGTTTTAATGCGCTCAGCCAGTGTAGTATTGCTATCTAGTACATGAGTCAATGTTTCTCTGATTCGGCTGATCTGACCACGCAGTTCTTTTGCGAGAGGCCTTGCGGCCTCAGTAAGCGTACCTATCTCATCTTCACACTTTTTTACAAATTCGGTAAGCTGCTTTCGCGTGGTGTCATCAAGGTTCGACATCTCTTGCTGTCCCTTTGCCTTGGCTTTGTCCTTACAGCGTTCTAAAGTTATAGCCACTAAATTCTCAAGTCTCCCTCGGAGAGTGATAACCCTCTCTCGGCACCCCTTGAGCTCGCGGAAAGTTATTCCTTCCGCATTCATCTTAGTCAGCAGGTCCGTCACCTCCGTGATGGTAGCGCCAGCCGCTTCCGATAGAGTTTCAGCATCAGCGTTATCCTGAACGACTGGTACCGCATCGTGTGCGGCTTGAGTAAAAGACGTTTCTGCTTCTAGATTCTGCGTAGCAACAGTCCTGCAAGGCTTATAGTCAGGAAAGAGTTCCTCGACTTTTTGTTTAGGAAGTATCTTACCATCTACCATTTTAAGAGTTTCTAAGGAGAGGAATTTCTTAGGATTTTTCGCCCAAGTAAGTTTTACGATTCCGTCCTTGAGATAAAAACCATCTTTTCGCAAGATAAAGGCACTTGGTCTTAGGTGTATATCATGAGTAAGGCCCCTGGCCTCCTTCATTACATGAAACCAGTTCCGCATTTGCAATTCTGTATCTACTTCCTCACGCGCAGCATCACCCAGGCCAGTTACCGCGATATCGCGGTCGGGTACGTCCGGAAGCTGGGAAAAGTCAAACATCTCAACAGATTCTTCTCGTGGCTCGTCCACAACATCCTCATCCCGCGCATAAGTATGGCGGAATTCCGCCATATTGAATACACAGAAACGGCATTGATTCAATATGGCATCGTACGGCAGCAAGCTTAACCCCCACCGTTTCGCGCGTACCCCGTTTGGGGTCAAAGGCGTTCGGAATAGTATTGTCACGCCATGCAATACAACGACAATTGGGCCAGGAGAAATTCTGCAAGTGGAAATTCCTCAGCTTGGCCCCCACGATGTGATCGTTCCTGGTAGTGTAGCGCTGTCTTTTTCAATAAATCTTTCCAAAGGTAAGGATCCTAACCGGACCGTTGTGAAAAATCTTGGCCGCGCCATCGTCAAGAAAATAGAGGTCCAGTTCGATTCTAAATCGGTCCAGACCATCGAAGATTGTGACCTGTACCAGTGCTGGAAGGATCTCTGGCTGAGTCAGTATGAAAGGGAAAACAGTTATGTCTACCAAGAGATTTAGAACGACAATACAGCAGCGATTAGGGTAGCCGCAGAAAACGCCGATGACAGCATCTCCGATGATTCTTCACTGGCAGCTTCCTATGGTAAGAGGTTCTGCATCCCCTTGGATGTTGAAGTGTTTACGGATCACTCTCCCTTCTGCCCACGTGGTTTGGCCGGCACCCCATTCTCCTTCGAGTTGACGTTTAATGACTATGGTGACATCAATCGTTCGAGTGATAAAGAGACAACCTATAGTATATCCAACATCGCCCTCGAGTATGATACGGTGTCTCATGAAGGCTTGGCTAGAGAGATCTGGAACCGATACAACACTGGCGATGTTATCCTCTATACACGCGTGGTAAGGCACCGAAAGATAGAAATGAAAAGGGGCGAAACCATGTGGCCCGTAGAGGTAGACACGGCCGCGCAGAGCCAGAAAGGTGTTTTGCTCCTGTTTGTAGACCCAGCTGCCGGATCATATGGCCCCAAGTTTGGACGTGACGTCGAGTACTTCTGCAACCCTGGGATTACTAGCGTTCAGATATCTGAGGAAGGGATCCCAAATCAATTTTTTCCACAAGATATGAGCCCGCGGCATATGTGGCCTGAGGCTTGTAAGGAACTTGACACTGACTCGAAGAGGGAACCAGCCATCACTTCAGCCAAGTACTATCAAAATCAATTCGGTTTCTGGCTAGATATGAGTATGCATACCGACCGCACAGTGCATGGAAGCGGTCGACCGATGCCAAAGCCCAGCTCCGGGATTCAACTGCTCCTGGAAAGGAACACCCCACTGGATCGGAATTTGTACAGCTATGTGTATATACTCAGCGATGCGAAGATCCTTATTATAGGCGGGCGCTATATTGAACATGGGTGGTAGTTGTGAAGCAACATGGAGCTGCCACATCGCCCACATTCTGCAATAGTTTGCGGCCAAACGGACTGTGGCAAAACAAAGTTTATCTTGGACCTTCTGGAAAACCAATATTGCGGTACGTTTAAATTCATCGTCATCCTGTGCCCCAACATAAGATACAACAAAACTTTTCTTGAGCGGCCTTGGATTTGGTCTAATCCCCATGTGTTTGTTGTTGAAAAATGTGACAGGCTGCACGAGTGGCTTAGTGCGTTCTACGAGATCTTCCAATGGAAGCCAACGTTATATATTAT
The DNA here is from genome assembly GCA_024509875.1 of Oreohelix idahoensis. Classification (NCBI taxonomy): domain Eukaryota; kingdom Metazoa; phylum Mollusca; class Gastropoda; order Stylommatophora; family Oreohelicidae; genus Oreohelix; species Oreohelix idahoensis. The sequence continues at coordinate 85,235 of JAMPIV010012025.1, forward strand.
CGATGATATGGCATCGTCATCTGTTTTAACAAAAAAGAGGGACATGCTGTCCAAGCTGTCATTCTTTGGCCGCCATGCCGAGCAAAGCGTTTGGATTCTCACTCAGGCCTATACTTCTGTTTTGAAAGATTTTCGCCTGCAAACCAAATGGGTGGCCCTGTTTTACTGCAAGGACCGTGATTCTTTCTATGAATGCTTGCGAGAAAACGATGTTGTGCCTGCATAAGCTAGAGGAGGAGTGCGAGCCAGTTAGCCGATAAGCCATATTCCAAACATATCTTGAAGACCGAGCAACCTGCTATATTTGTAGTGTTATAAATGTTTTTCTGCGAGATTATCTTACTGCTATTTTTGGCGGGGGGTGTTTTTGAATACATAAGATTTAAACACGCAGTACGCAAAACTATAGCTCGCTATAACAGTAATGGATATCGACCAGATAATAGCCGATCTGACGGAGGACAGCCCCGCCGCGCCTGTTGACGCTGTTGGCGTACCGGCAACAATCGCTGACGGATTCGGTAGCAGCGAAGCTGAAACCAAGAGACAAAGACGTGCAGCCTCCATTGCGGGTGGACAGATTATGCTGAGGTATAAGGGCGGCCCACTGTCAGAGGAACGCCTTAACAGGTTGAGTGACCAAGAGGTCCATTCCGTATATGCTAACTTTGAAACCCGAATGAGTGCAGTCATGACAAAATCACTCGGCCAGACCGCTATTAGATTCTATGCTTACGCTGCACGACGATCGCTCCCCATCCCCGATGAAGAGGTGAAGCCCTTCATCTCCGACCTTGAATCTGACCCATTTACTCAGCAGATGCTTGGCGATGTATGCTGTCAGCTGTATTATAGATTTGGTAAATTCTTGGCCCCGCTGAGCATGCTGTTAATCACTGCTAATCATTGCAGGTTCCGTGGGCAACAACAGACTGCAGACACCGCTGGAACGCTCCGAACAGGAGAACGGGAGTAAGAAGGTGCAGCATAGTTGCTTGCAACTACTCCGCAATGCTGAGCAATACGCAACAATGCTGAGCAATACGCAAGCAATGCTGAGCATTACTCAACAATATTGAACAAATACGCACAACACTGAAATAATGGATGACATTGCGCCACCACTACAGAAGAACCTAAAGAGACAGGAGACGGGGAGGAAGGCAGCTGCTGCTAGGAAGTTAAAACATCAACAGCTCTTGGCCCAACTGGAAGAAACAAAATCACATATGGACCCTAGCAGCTCCGCTGTTGGCGATGCTCCTGCAGCTGAACCCTCGGGTCCTGGATCAACGGCGAAAATTGTTTTGGCAGTCGTTGCAGGACTTTTGCTGCTTGCTGTGGCACGCAGAGCTGCGCCTATCGCTGCCGGTACGGCTGCTGTTGCGCCAGCAGTTTCCGCGGCAGCTTCGCCGCCTCCGAGAGTTCCCCCTCGTGATATACTGTCGATGGAGATTTAGAAATATACTGTGTGTGTTAGACATACGCATGACATCAACGTGCGCATCGTCGGTGGCCGCTAACGTACTAGTACACATTATGTCGTCTGAAAGAGATTTTGGAAACCTCGTCTACCATGCTGCTGTGATGTGGTCAGTGGTCTCAGTCTTTGGTATAACATGCTAGCCAAAAGGCTGATAAAGATGAAGCCTGTAGACCTTGGGAAGCCGGACCTTGAAGATTCAGTAAAGCTCGTGGCCTCTGTCGCGCTCGCTATGTGGACACAAGATATGTTAATTAAACAGGAGATCCTGCCAGCTAATGTTATCAAAATAGATTAGCTATAGTATAATGGCGGTCATTGGGATGATGGTTGGTAGCGCGGTCGTCAACGCTTTAGCATTTACGGGTGGAAACTACTTATTTAGCACGCTGAAAGGCAAGGAGGCAGACAAGGAGAAGGCTCGGCATGATAAAGCTCTCGCGGATTTACAACAAGCTCAAGCGGATTATTCTCGCAAGCGGCAAGAACATTTAGATTATCTCAACGATCGTTTAAGAGCAGAAGGACATGCCGAAAAAGTCTACGAGAGCGTAGATGAAGCTATGCAGAGGTATTATGAAGTCACTGGAACAGCTGGCAACAAGGCGGACTCACCAGTAGCGTCACCAACCTTGGCCGATTTTTATTCTCCCTCTCCAGATCAGCAAAAATATGAAATCACGTTTGTGTCGACAGGACTCGCCGCTGTTGGCTTCGCAGCATTAAAATTCTTATAGTGTGCGCCTATTTGAAGAATACATGGACATATATATTAACCATGCGGCTGCCTCGACCTATTGACGAAGCGCTGAAATTGTTGACTGTAGCATTTCCTGCTGCTATTCTGGTGTTTAGTCTCTTGGAGATATAAAGGCTTCGAAAACGGCAAACCAATATGTGGGAATGTCTAGATAGGCTCGATTATAAGATAAGCGATCTGCGCGCTGAATCTAAAGAACCACCCGAAACTGCCGAGCTGGCCTGATAAAGGCGCACCGCTAGAGGAGCTTGCGTTGCGAAGCAACAGCAACAAGTCGTCCTAATGAAGACGGCTGACCCATTCTACACAGTACAAGCAAAGCTTACAAGCTTATTAAGATTTGCTAAGCTTAGCTTGTCCTGTGTACTATGTCTAGCCCACCAGTTGATGATAAGAGTAGTGGCCACACCGCAAACGCGGCTGATGATGCGCTATTGGAGGTAGCCAAGCGCTTGAAAGTTTTCTTCAACCATGCGAATGGCCACAACTTCTTGAAAGATGTCTTCAAGTCTGCCTGTAAAAACGGCCTCCTGGAGGTAGCCAAGTGGTTGCAAGATACTTTTAACCCGACAGCCGATGATGTGGATGCTTCTGGTGCGCTGTATTGGGCCTGTAAAAACGACCACCTTCCGGTGGCCAAGTGGTTGAAGATACTTTCAACCCGACAGCCAAGGATGTGAATGCTCCTGGTGCGCTGTATTAGGCTATTGAAAGCGACCACTGGGATGTAGCCAGGTGGTTGACAAAGATTTTCAACCTGACAGACGACTATTCTACATGGATAAATAATGGCTACCCCCACCAATTGACGGTAAGAGTCTTATAAACTCTCGCCAATGGATCCGAAAAGACTGTGTCGGACTCTGAGAGCTCCTAGCCGCATGGCAGGCACGACTTTAGTAGTGCGGCTTGAGTTTACGCCGCCTATATTTTGCGCTTCTGGATATAGCAACAATGCCCGCCCTGCTACTGTAACGAAGTGACAAAGATCTTGTTAAGGTCGTGCATCTAGCAATGTGGGATATTCAGGTATGCGCCAGGCGGGAGAGGGTTCCAGGACCACTTAGAGACTTTGGCAAAGTAGCTGATCGTTGCTTTGATAATTATAATTGATTTTACACTCCCGGTGCACTGCATGTGTTTGGTGCTGGGGTGCTCGAAGGGCCCCTTAACCTACGGACGGCGACTTGCCAGCTTCCGCCTGATACGAGAGACGCGTGTTGGAGGTTGCTCCGGCAATAGGAATACATTGTGACATAGCCAGATTTAATGGCCATTGCGAAGCTCTCTGCAATATACTATAGCCCGGTAGGCTACTGAAAAGGGATTTCGGCTATAAAGAAACTGTCTGCCACCGCCAAGGTATCAGAAGAGACCGCACGGGTATGGTTGAAAAGGCAAACAATTTGGCAAGCCTACCTACCGTCGCCACGCTATATACCACGTCCTATGTTTGACGTGTCTGCGCCAAACGAGGTTCACCAAGCTGACCTGCTCTATCTGCCTCATGATTGCGTAGGCCGGAGAACCTTTAAATATGCCCTGACCGTGGTGGACGTGGCCTCTCGCTACAAGGAGGCTGAGCCTCTGGCAGATAAGAGCAGCAAAGAGGTTGCTTTGGCTCTCAAGCGCATCTACAAACGGGGGCCTCTGACTTGGCCAAACTTGTTGCAGGTTCATCCGGGCGTGAATTCATGGGCTCCGTTTCGCAGCTGCTGGCCAAGAATAAGGTGCAGATGCGACGCGGAAAAGCTGGAAACCACATAGAGCAGGGCATTGTGGAACGGTTTAACCCTACCCTGGCTTAGAGGTTATTCGGGACCCAGTATTCCCAAGAGCTGCTGCTGGCTGCGCGGGGGTCTACCGCAAGGTCGGCCGAATGGGTGCGGTCTTTGCCCGTGGTGGTTGCTGCGCTGAATAATGAGGTGACTAGTGTGATAAGTAGGAAGCCGGCTAAAGCTACCAAGACTGCATCGGTACAGCAAAGGCCCTCACGGCCCGCCCACCGTCCTGTCGGGCTGGAGGAACCTATATTGGGGCCCGATGTTGCGGTGCGTTATCTTTACGCGAGCTCGCCTGGCGAGCACGAGCTTGAGGGTGGCAGTAGACGGGCGACCGATCCTGTCTGGTTATTGACGACACACTCCATTCGCGATGCTGTTCGCAATGCTGGCCAGCCCGCGCTCTATCACTTGGGTGAGGGTGTCCCAACTCGTGGCTTTGTCAGGGAAGAACTGATGATAGTGCCCGAGGGCCCACAGCTACCTCCTGATCGAATTCTCATCCGGCCAAGAGCTCTTTGATATGGTCGTCCATGTCGAGCCTATCACTTGTGATACGAACATCGCCATAAGCACGCGTGGTGATCCCATCGAGGGCTATCCATTTCTTTGTGTCCAGGGTTCTCAGACAGACTTTGTTCTGCTCGTATACTCGTATACCCCTATACGGTGCCCATAACTTCGGATGGCCACCTGAGGATGCCTGTAGACGGCGCGCTCTTGGAGACATTTCACGTACATCTCGTGTCGCAAGTCTTTTTTCACAACGGTTCGTGCGACACCTTTGGCTTTCCGTATCTCTGCTTCGCCGACATTTAGGTAGGAGTACATTTTCGGCCTGAGTCCTACAAACTTTTCGATTGGGATCCCATTGCACTCGTCTTTGAATTTGCCTACAACCTTTTTGTTCTGCTCGCTGAAGTTCTTGTGATCCTTTGGGTATTCGCTGAAGTCGTAGAGGTCCTTATCCTGGAGCATGTCCTTGTAGACGTCGGGTGTTTCCACCTCTATCAGCAGGCTGTCTGTGTCGGTGTAGAGCAACTGTGCCTTGTCGCCATAGCGAGCCTTCACCTGGTTATACCAGAAGTCGTACATGAGATGTTTGCTGAGGCCAAGGACAGCCTGCCCAACATAGACGGGTCTGTTGAGTTTCAGCTTGCTCTTGGTGCTATGGGTTCCCACAAGAACTCCATCGAATATGCTGTGTTATATGTATGCCGGGTCAGCGACCAGTCGGCGCTGCCTGTCTGCATTCACGCCAGCGACCAGGTCCACCCGAATGCGCTTGCGCAGATTTTCCATCGTCTTGCCGGAGACAGCTTTGTTGGCGAGCTTGAATAATTCCTTTTCGAAGACTGACTTAGCTTTGGTGCGGAGATCGGTGTTCATCTGTATGTATGGAACCATCTAGGCTTCCTGTCTGAACTGCAACGCCCTGTGGATTTTTGTCACCCGCATACCAAGTGACTGGTAGAGCTTGAGGTTGCGGTAGTGGAGTACATAGTGCTTCTTGCGGTGTAGGTTGGGAACTAGCTTTTTACATTTAGTGAACTTGCCTCCCAACTCGTTCACGAGTGTGTGTTGATAGTCGCTCAACAATTCCTCTGGAACAGATATTGTTTCTGGCACTAGAGGGTAGTCGCTGTGGCTCTCGTGTAGATGATCTGGGTATTCCATGTCAACCTCAAGCAGGAAGCCTTCCGGCGCGTCATCTGGCGTGGCCAGCACTTCCTCGATTAACAATGTATTGTCGGCTGCTCAGCGAAACCCTCCCACGGGCAAGAACTGCATCATGGCCCATCAGTATAAATTATTAGCGTCCAGGTATATAATCCACGTATTTGGCTTGATGGGTCGAACTCGGGGCATTGCGGGTTGTTTGCTTTGACATAGCGCTTGGACGCCATTTATATTCCACCGCGAAGCCCTCTCTCCACAAACAGGTGCATATCTATGTCGGGCAGGATCTCCAGTTTTACCTTGGTCTTTTTCAGCAGCGCATCCCACGCCATCCCAAGCAGGGTGTAATAGTGTGCTGGGTCAAGGCCGTAGTGAGTTTGCGATGTTTTCCTGAAATGTCTCGAAGACGTCTGCCAGGAGTAGGACGTCGGTTCGGAGGTATAGATCGTGATAGTCACCGAATATTTTGCAGCCGAATGCGCTCCATACGTCCTTTGCGTGCTGGTAGTCGGCATCGCTGATGTTCTCCCTAGTGAGCTTGCTGTAGAATGCCTCTTTAGGTGGAAGCTGTTCTTCCAGACAGCGGTGAAAGCCGTCTACATATTCATATGGGTATACACCTTTGCGACGCAGCAGATCTAGGGGTCCCTCGCTGTGGGCTTGGGTTATCCGCAGGTCTTCTGGCCGTAGATTACCCACAAGCTTGGCCAGTGAACTGTTCAAGAACTGAAGGCTGTCTATGAACTGCAGCTGCCCAACGCCGAGTGTCATGTACTTCTCCATTTTGTTCGGGATGCAGGATATCCTTTCTTCTGCCACGTTGCTGAGCGCCTTTATGAGAAGGTGGCTGTCGTAGCCGCGGAGGTTGTGGACGACTACCGGTATTTTGATTTTGTTTGGGTTGATGCGCAGCTTGAGGTTGCATGCGTTGTGCGCTGCTCCACGGAACTTTCCGGATATGTGGCAGTGGTCGCGAACCTTGTCTGGGCGATTGAATTGTTTCTGACAGATGCTGCACTCAGTCGCTGCTTCGAATGCTTGCTGGTCGGCGTCTGTCAAAACCCTTTTTGCTGGCATCTTTCGTGCTATATATTTACGCAACCATTCAACGGAACCTTCTTCACGCTCGTGCCTGTACCAATTCTTCTTGCGATTACATGCGTTATGGGCCGCCCCCAAATACTTTCCGGTCATAAAGCCATGTCCGGGGACCTTGTCAGGACCCCACGGCTCGCCACAGACATGGCACTTAGTCGCTGCTTCGAATACTTGTTGCTCGGCACTAGTATATATCATGGGCGCCGGTGTCTTCAGGTACTCCTTAATGCCGGGTAGCTCGTTCTGTAGTAGTCGTCTCACGCACTCTTCAGCGGAATTTTCTCCTCGATATATCACCGGATCTAGGGCGTCTCCATCACTCCAGACAACTTGATAGCCAAAGCAGCATGGGTCTTGTCTAGCTATCTGCCTTGTGTTGCTCTTTTTTGGATCCATGGCCGCACCCTCAACTGGAATGTTCAGTGCCTCGAGGTCCAGATATATTACAACTGGCGCTGGCATCTTTTTCTGGTAGTTCTGAAACCGTAGGATGTTCTTACCCTCCTCTGGCATGGTGATGCACTGGGCTTTTTCGCCGATGCCTCTACAGTCTGCTTTGTGGACCGCTAGCAGTTCAGGCTTGGAGTAGGCGTGCAGGCAGCCGCGGCATACGTGCTTCTTGTGTTGATGTTTCCTATTTTTGAACACCATACGGGCCACGTCTTTGATCCAGACGTAATGTTGCTTCTCACCCTCCGCCAGCAGCAGAAGGTCGATGTTATGGGGCCTTTCTTTCTTTGAGAGTCGGATGGGGTACAGCCACTTATTCCAACCAAACACCTGCACAGAGATGGCTGGGTTTCGCCGCTCAAACTTCCCGACATCGGTGACTTTGACTGGGAAGTCGATTCCATCAAAGCTCAGCTCCCCCAGGTGGGCTTCGTATTTTGACGGGCGATCTGGGTGTTGCGTGCCGTCTACTGGGTACATTGCACTGAGATTGGCCCACTCGAAACAACGGTTGTCGTTGTTTTTCACATTACCGCACGTGGTGGTATGTAGTTTGGGGTTGGGAAGTAGCTCTCTCCCCGAAATGGTTGGTACTGGGCTGTTAAAATGTCAAGGCTTACTACCCGCACTAGTGCCCAGCCGGACCCCAAATTGATGTACTTCTCATGTTGCCTTAGCATCTCCGCCTTGGCTGCCTGGATTGTGTGTTGGGTGGCCTCCATTTTCACAACTGGCGCTGCTGTGCTCTTACCGTTGGCGAGCGTGGTGTGGGTGTCTGGCTCGGCATTTTCATCGATCATTTGGGCTTCATTGGGCTGAAATCTTTGCATGTCTATTTCTAGTACAAGATTGTATTTTGAGACCGTGGTGGCGATCTACCTCTTCATTGATCTTTGCCGCGGCGCGGGGTGTCATTTCTTCCAAGAATACTTGGGCATCCCGCTCCAGCCTGTGGCCAGTCGGTACCTTTGCCTTATAATCTCTAAATATACCATGCTCATTGAACACTATAAACTTTGGCAGCTCATCCCGCCTTGCACTTATAACAGCGGATGCGATTTGTAGCCGACAAAGTCTGCGTCTAACATCGTGCCCGAGGGCTGGGTTCTTCCTGAGGCGCTTCTCATAACCCGCGGCAAACAGGGTAGGTTCAGCCTCATCTTTCAAACGTTGGACTGAAGCCTTCTTTTCATCATCTTCATCCAGCGGTCCTCCTTTGAGTATGGCTGGATGCCGTTTTGTCTCAATAGCTCTTCGCAATCTTTGGTTGAACTCCGTTGTGCGGGCCTGCTTAATTCTCTGGATGAGAACTACTTTTGTACCCGTCACAGGGAGGCCGTATTGCCTGAGCGTGGCTTTTAGCTCCACAATGCTTGGCATGGTATGCTTGGTTGAGTATACCACTTACAACCCCTCTCTCTAAATGGGGGTGTGGACTACAAGGAGCTGCTCCAACACCAGAGAGAACTGTCTTTTCGACTGCCTTTCCAGAGCAATGTGCCTATGCCGAACCATGTCACGACCACAGCCCCGGCAAAGCTGTATATCACTTTGAACGCCTTTCCCACAAGATCTGCAGGGCACCGGAATCAAGCTGCCCTTACTTATCTTTGCCAGGTGGATCTTGCAATAATCCCCACAATAGCTCTTTTCACAGGAAACCGTTTCACCCACTTTTACCCAGGCACAGACGTTATATCCCTTCATGGTGCAACACAAATACCTCGAGTATACGCACTGCTAGTGGTTTGTCTAATAGTAAAACACAACGCGTACGTATCGTTGGGGGACCGCTTTTTTCCACCGTTTGTGCTACCCCACGCACCCCCAGCCTCGTGGAAGGGGCTCGGCTGGGGCGCACCCCCACCCCACACACCCCACCCCACGCCACCCCGTATAAGAAGTAAATGTAAAATGGCGGTTTGGCGTTCACCTCAGTGGGGGGCTCCGAGTCTGCTGTGGGGGAATGGGGTCCCCGCAGCGGGATTGGAGCCTCCTATTCGGGGTGGCGTCAAACCGCCATTTTACTTTTACTTTCAGGTCTTTCCACTACAAACACTTCCCGTCATTAATTAGGTGTTGATTTCAAAGATACGTATTCCCTGGACAGGGAGCCCAATTCTACTATCCGGTGAATTACAGAGGTGTTCCTTTAATCACCCACACTGCAGTCGGATGTGCTTCAGCTCAGAAACGTTTCTTGTGACTCTCTCGAATAAGAAACCTGGAACATATTGCACACATTATGGTATCTGTTTCCTAGCACCATGACTATCCTCCGATGATGACAGGCCACTAGAGATAGAATCCTCATTTAGACTACGTAGTCCATGAGCCCGTGGTCATGTCAATCAAAGAAGTGCATCATACAATCAATAAAATGCATCAGTAGACAATAGACATCATTTACAAATATTTCTGAATTATGTCTTGATAACTTCGCTTTGGTCCTAAGTTAGGCCAAAAGTGATTTCCTTTTATAAATATTACATCAACGAAATATTAAACTGAACGAAGAAATGAATGAAGCGAATAGGTACATGCAGGTCAACTTTACTTTTCTCAGCTTTGGGTGTGGTTAAGTAGCTTTGACAAGCGTGTGTCAGTCCGCTGGACGTCTTTTCAGTTTTAAAATGTTGAGAGTCCAGAACTGAAACTGAGTGGGCTTATACGTATACCAAATCTAGATCTAACCATTTCCTTCTCATAGGTCAGCTTTGGTGTTCACTTTTCTAATTGTAACTTTTGTGGGATTTCAATGCTGTTGTTCGGCGATTTTTCCAACAAAATCATAATTCCCTCGTCAATTACTATAGATAATGATTTCCCACTGCTATAATTACATGTATATGTAATTGCTGTTCAATTTCTAAAAAGACTTATCTCGTTCGACGCATTAATCATAAAGTTATAGCAGAATTACTGATGTGCGATTCATAATTTATCATAAAGACACTAATTTACGTGGCAATTTCAGAGTATCTTACCCATATCGCTACACATTCCATGTTAAACAAGAGAAACAGTACCACCCGTGACTCTGAGATCGTGTCACGAGATGGATTAATGCATTTGTCGAGTCAGATGAAAGCACAGCTATCAGTATTATAAAAACAATAACAATAAATTGTCAACCATTACAATATAAGTACACTTTAAGGAACATTGCCAACGCCTACATAATACTTTAGTAAGTGAACCACCATGGTCAAAGGAAATGATCATAACACAGCACCAACGGAAAGTACTCATGGAACCATTTAGATTGAATGAAGGCCTGTCATGTATTAATAAACTGCTTAAAAAGTAATCACCAGGCGCAGATGGTGTAACGTACGGTAAAATTAAACAAGAAGCAAAGAAGTTACCACCTATGTTCACTATTGTATTCAATGTTTACATATCCAACCAGCGCGTGCCACCAGACTGAACACATGGTGTACTATCATTTAAGTGTGGACATTAAGGAATTGGGATATCATACATGTGTTACCGTACTGATAATTGGTAGTTTATGTCATGTACATTCAAACTGTGTGAGTAAATTTGATGTCTAAATGTCTGAGAACATTTGAAGCCAGAGTATTATGTAAATATATTAGTACCAGTGCAATCATAGAGTTGTACAGGATATGGAAATTTCGATGTAAAAAAGAAACACCTATATTAATATAATGGAGACATTTATTATACTGTAGTTGAATCTAATCTCCTGTACGATATGTTGTATTGTTATACCACATTGTTGTTATATTTACACCACTACATGGTAATATATCTTCAGGAGAATAAAGATGCTAATATTTTTATATATATCACTCAATGCCCTTTAGCTCCCCGAGGAGCTTAGGCCTTCAACAAACACATGCCAAGTCTTCCTGTCCCGTGCCATCCGCTCAAGTTCTTTCCATGTTTTCCTCATCATTTTCACCTTTGTTTCCAGTTCTCTTCTCCATGTGTTTTTGGTCTACCTCTGCCTCTCTTTCCCTGTGGATTCCAGAACAAGGACTGCCTTGTAATGCTATCAACAGGTTTCCTCAATGGGTGTCCTTCCCATCGCCAGCGTCTTCTTCTCAACTCTTGTTCCACTGGCACTTGTATGGTTCTTGTCATCAGTTCCACACTTGTGACATTGTCATACCATATCAGTCCTTCTATTCTACGCAAGCACCCGTGTATAAAAGTCTGTAGCTTTTTGGTTGTTGTTTTTGTTGCTTCCAAATTAATGTAAACAAAACAGTAGGTATGATTTTCAGCAAAGGAAATTTAAAAAAAAATAACAAAATCAATATAACCATTAAAGGACAGAAAATATGTACCTCCTCAACAACAAGATTTCTGGGCATAACTTTAGATAAACAACTAAATTATAATAAACATATAGACAATTTGGTAGAAAGCTGTAGGGGACCCCTAAATATACTAAGGATTGTAAAAGGTAATGGATGGGGGGCCAGCAATAAAATAATGCTTATGTTCTACAAATCCTTCATCAGGGGGAAACTGGATTATGCCAGCATAGTCTATGACTCAGCTGCAGCTTCTAACAAAGCAAAACTGGACAGGATTCAAAATGCAGCCATGAGAACCATTACAGGTGCATTTATATCGACACCAGTAGAAGCTCTAGAAGTAGCTCTCGGCATACCTCCCCTTGGTCTAAGACGGAAAGAACTGAGATTAAATTATTGGAGTAAAGTAGCACAAGAAGTGACCCACCCAGCACATAAAGCATTTGTCAAAAACCAACCAAGTGTATGGGACGTCCCCTTAAATAAAGATAGATATCCAACAGGGTGGAGAACTATAGAAGACCTAATGCAGTTCAAAGAACTATCAAACACAATTGAAAATAGTAATAAATACAGAAGCAAAATACCACCATGGGAACTAAAAACACCAATCATAGACTACTCACTTACTGAAAAGATCGAATAAAACACAGAAGATAAGGAAGCCAAAATGATAAGTAGAAAGTTCATAGAGCAACTAACTAAACAAAGTCTGGCCGTCTACACTGATGGATCCAAGGGTGATAGTGGGCAACTAGGTGCCGGAGTTGTAATACCACAATGGGGAATAAAAAAGAGCTACAGTGTAACGGAAGGGGCATCGATTTTTACTGCAGAGATGGTAGCAATTCTTAAAAGTCTAGAAATAATCGAAGATAACCCACCAGAAGCTGTTACGATATTTACAGACTCACTATCATCACTACAAGCACTAGAACACCCAGGTAAATGTAGCCGGCCAGACATAAAGGAAGAAATTCTAGCAATTAATACATCACTAGAGAACAGAGGATGTAGTGTGAGGCTAGTGTGGGTTCCAGCACACATAGGTATAGCTGGCAACGAGTTGGCAGACCAGAACGCCAAGAAGGGAAGAACAAGTAAAAACAATATAAAAGCAGGACTGGGGAGGTCAGAGATCAAGAGCCAAGTGAAGGAAACTATAAACGAGGAATGGAAGACAACATGGAAGGAAAGTAGAAAAGGCAGACACGCGTTCAAACTGCTGAAAGAACCAACGAGGACATGCCAGGTCAGAGAAGAATTAAAGATACCATCGAACAAAAAACTGTGGCGTCTCCGACTCGGTGCAGCATACTTCATGGTAGAAGAACCACACTGCCAAGAATGTCAGGAAGAGAATGACATAGACCACTACCTGATCCACTGTAAAAAGTATGAACAACAAAGGCTTGAATTAAAAACTTACTACAGAAATCACAATATAGACTTAACAGGTGATAAGGTTTTAAGTATAGATGCCCCAAGAGATGCCCAATCAATACTTAAAATATATATACATAAAACAAAGGAAAAAATATAAGGTTAGAACTTCAGGAAAATCATCCAACTAAATAGAAATTAAGCAGCAAGAACTAACTAAGCATTAACAAAAAATAACTACTCATAGGACAAGGAAAGACAAGGTATTAAAAAAAAAGGGACAACAACTCAAAAAGAACAAATACTAATACAAATTAAAACCAAGTGTAAAGGACAATAGTTATCTAGAAACAATACAAAAGAGAAAATAAAATTGACAAATACTAATATAAATAAAAATCAGTAACTGCAAAAGACAACAGTTATTTAAACTGAATACAAAATTAGTAAATTAAATGACACTAAATACCCCAATTATAACCAACTTTCAGGTTGAACAGGGTAGACCAAGATGGAACGAGAAGAGGCAACAATGATCAGATGTTCAGTGCCCGATCTCCACTCATCAACTCATCAAAACAACAACAACAACAGTTGTTGTTTTTGTTGCTCTCCAATGTCTCAGAGCCATTGGGGCGAAATGGACGACCTCTTCACGATCTCTGTTTCACTTTGACAGGATCAGAGACATATTTTGTACTGATTTTTATTTGTGTACTTTTAAAAGTACCAATTTCTTCTCATTATCGGCTATGGAGAAAGTAGTGTGCATGTTCAAACATTTGTGACACTCCTTGCAGATAATGTTTATCCCAGCCTGCGAGAAGCAACTAGATAAGATGAGCGCCGGCGTGTTTAGGTTAAACCTCTGATAAGCGACTCGTTTGGTAACAAGCTGGGTAAACACGGAGTTTTTGCGTACTCATACGACAGATAACAAGATTACTGTCTGTGTGACACATGTGGGCAGACAAGTGTGACATAAGCACTTCCGGGTCATCCTTGATACACCAACATTACCTTTTTATAAAGTAATAAGTATTACAGCTTACCCAGGTTGTCATGTGTGTCTACTGATCTGCCCGTGAGAGTGTGTGTGCAAGGCATCAGATGTCCATATATGGTAATACGTGACATTTGCAGGCACGCACCTTATTTCACGTGGGACTATTTTGAAAATATCACACCCTATCTGCATGATTTGAAATGATTGGATCTTTCTGATTAGATTCATAACAACAATGCGTGGGAAGACAGGAATATAGTCTGACTATTTCGGAGTTTTATTTCACTGTGAATTTCACGATCCCCAAGACAACATCAGACCTCGCCAGAGTGAAGATTAGATTCATAATTCCTTATTTTAACTGGACTTTTTATTGGAGAACTAAATAAGACTTACAAAGCACAGGAAACCTCTACATTTTAATAAGGAACGCCGGGACTAGGAAACTGAAGAAAGACACGGAGTCAGAGGGAATTGAAGTTAAAATTAACGACACACCAGACGCTTGTAAGAGGCCGATTCAAGTCTCTTTTATTTATCTGAGCAAAAAGTCTGTGAGTCAGGATTGGCGTAAGTTGTGATTTACATTTTATATTTTATTACTAACATGTGAACTAACGTATATATGTATATATTACCATGTGACGTTTAATGTGTGAAACTCGCTATTGGATGTCAAAGTCATTTGAGGCTGGCAACCTCAGCGTATAGAATGATGATTCATGAACACACAGGACGGACTGGTGATTGCTTTATTGATAGTTTCGTAAAGAGAACTAAAAGCATAAAGTAGTTCCAGGTTCCCTATGGAGCAGGGAGTGAAAGATGAAAGAAATGACGTACATTCTATGTATAAGACTTACATTTTCACAACAGTGTAAATGTCCCTATAAACATAGTTACTTTAAAATTAATGTAAGTTTTCAAGCTTAAACCAGTGTAAACGTCTATGTGAAAATATTCATTTTAAAGTAATGGAAGTTTCAAACTTTTCAATCAGTGTAAAGCATAAATGAAAACATATTCAATTTATATTGTGAACACTTTTCAATCAGTGGAGATGTATATGTAAACAGACTCTATCTGTATTATTAACCTTTTCATTTAAATATAAAGTAATTATGAAAGCTATTCCATTTAATTGTAAAAAAAAGTTTTATCACGAGGGATTTAATTTAATTCTCATTGAGGGTAAAAGTCTGAGTAATTGGGATGGTGGTATGGGAAGATAGGAACCCATAGCTATGTGGTGGAAAACACCATACTCAGAAGAGCGTTTCGTTCTATTCTTTTACCATAGTTATTGGTAGTACCAGCAGAAAGTACTTTCTCTGGAACAAGAAGGGAACCGTGGCCTAAGCTTTAAGACGCAGGACCACGCGGTAGACTCTCCTTGACATTTCTGGGAAACGAGCTACCCCCGACAACCTTGATCAGAGACGAGCTTGAGCAGTGTGAAAAGAACCAACCCATAACAAGGAGCAGAACCGTCATTGGCAGCTAAGTTCAAATATATGCTGCCACTTGAACTTCTTGTAATATCTCACATTCCCTAAAGACTGTGATGATAACTTTTCTTGATCCATAACTATTCAAATTATTTTCCAACTGTTAAACCTAAAGTGATTATTGAATTTTGTTATTTGTAATGTTACAAATTTAACTTCGATTTAATCATTTTAAAGTTACTACATGTTTGTCTCAGTCATATTACTGCACACACTCTGAACAGAGCTATACTAAAATAATAGAATTCCACTGAGTAAATCAGGGGTGGGGGCTTAAACGAGCTGAAAGTAATAAGTGCTTAAATCTTTCACAAAAGCGTCGGCAGATTTACAGAGTTAGCATACTCAGCCAAAGCAGTATTGTTCTCGCTTAGAATATCTTGTGAAGACTCCCTTTGTAATAGAAGTGTCATCACCCTTCTATCTACATCTCTGCCAAGATTAATCTTGTGCAAAGGTAGATACCTTTGAAGCCCATATTAGATACTCTTGAGTTTTGGCCACTGTTGGACCACTACTGCAAAGCAGGAGAAGCAAAACCGTCACAGGCATACAATAGGACTGACCTTGACATTTGAGTTAAAAATTCTTATTTTCGTGTTGGACTTGATTTCTCTTGTTCTCCATATATCTCCCAATGCAATTAAAGCTCCTTTTGTTTTTTGTATTCTTATTTTGATATCATTGTCTGTTCCTCCATCTTTGTCTACATTACTGCCAAGATATGTGTACAATTCTACATCTTTTAGTGGTGTTTCTTCAAGTTCAACCTTGTTATCATTTCTTGCATTTATTCTCATAATCTTTGTCTTTTCACTGTGTATTTTCAGGCCCACTTGTGACCTCTCATCGAGAATTTTCATTTTCTCTTGCATCTGATTATGGTTATGGGACAGAAGAGCCAAGTCATCTGCAAAATCCAGATCATCAAGCTGTTTAGTCAGATTCCACTGGATTCCATTTCTGTTGTGTGATGTCGATGTTTTTATAACCCAATCTATTGCTACTAAGAAAAGAAATGTGGACAAGAGGCATCCCTGTCTCACTCCCGTTCTAATCCTGAACGGTTCTGTTAGTTGTCCTTCATGAAGAACTCTACACGTCATGTCTTCATAGGTCTTCTTTACTAAGTTAAAGATCTTCATGGGAACTCCATAATGCCTCATCAATTTCCAAAGTGATTCTCAGTCTACACTGTCAAATGCCTTGTCATAGTCCACAAATCCGATGTATAGTGGTGAATTCCATTCCAGACTTTGTTCAACTATTATTCTCAATGTGGCTGTCTGGTCTGTACAGGATCTATTTTGTCGAAAACCTGCTAGTTCATCTCTCATTTGCTTGTATATGGACTCTTTTAACCTCTCGAGGTTGATTCTGTATATGTATATATATATATATATAGCATAAGATTACAGTTGATGTAAACAAACAAGCAGACAAAACCAATATTGAACTATATAAAACATATTCGACAATATTGTGAATGCAAATGATTCTTCTATTTGGTATGTTGTTGTTGTTGTTGTTGTTTTTTTTTTCATACGCCCGCTATTACTCGAGGCGAAATCTGAGGTTAGTATGTCTTACCTGAGACTGATTTTTACGTGCGTATCCCTTTTTTCTTGTACAGAGACAGGTGTCCCTCGCCATTGAGGCAGATACTCGCTCGCCGATATCGGATGTACCCATTAGAGCTGGGTCGGCTCAGGAGCCGCCAGTCCCTGGTCGACGACACTCCTTCAAATGTTTCCGCCAGGGCTCGAGTTAATTCAGTCCAAACCCCGGTCGACGAAAACTTCAAATGTCCTCGCCAGGGTTTGATCCTGGGTCCACCGGTCGCCAGCGCAGTTTGGTAACCACTACACCAGCGCGGCTCCCTAATGTATGTTCATTCATTCATAACCCTCCCCTCCCAAAGGAGCATAGGCCTTCAACAAACACATGCCAAGTCCTCCTGTCACGTGCCATCATCTCAAGTTCTTTCCATGTTCTCCTCATCATTTTCACCTCTGTTTCCAACTCTCTTCTCCATGTACTTCTTGGTCTTCCTCTGCCTCTCTTGCCCTGGGGGTTCCAGAACAAGGACTGCCTTGTAATGCTATCAACAGGTTTCCTCAGTGTGTGTCCTATCCATCGCCATCGTCTTCTTCTCATCTCTTGTTCCACTGGCACTTGTCCAGTTCTTGTCATCAGTTCCACATTGGTAACCTTGTCATACCATTTTAATCCCTCTATTCTACGCAAGCACCCATTTATGAAAGTCTGTAGCTTTTTGGTTGTTGTCTTTGTTGTTCTCCATGTCTCCGAGCCATACAATAGGACTGACTTCACATTTGAGTTGAAGATTCTTATTTTCGTGTTGGATCCTATTTCTCTTGATCTCCATATATTTCCCAATGCAATGAAAGCTCCTCTTGCTTTTTGTATTCTTATTTTGATATCGCTGTCTGTCCCTCCAACTTTATCTATATTACTGCCAAGATATGTGTATGATTCTACATCTTGTATTGGCGTTTCTTCAAGTTCAACCCTGTTTTCATTACCTGCATTTATTCGCATTATTTTTGTCTTTTCCCTGTGTATTTTCAGACCCAATTGCTGTGACCTCTCATCGAGTGTTTTCAATTTGTCCTGCATCTGATTACGGTTATGGGACAGGAGAGCCAAATCATCAGCAAAATCCAGATCATCCAACTGCTTAGTCAGAGTCCACTGGATTCCATTTCTGTTGTGTGTTGTCGATGATCTCATAACCCAATCTATTGCCAGCAAGAAAAGAAATGGAGACAAGAGGCATCCCTGTCGCACTCCTGTTCTTATCCCAAATGGTTCTGTAAGCTGTCCTTCATGAAGAACTCTGCACGTCATGTCTTCATAGGTTTTCTTTATTAAATTAATGATCTTCAGGGGAACTCCATAATGCCTCATCAATTTCCAAAGTGATTCTCTGTCCACACTGTCAAATGCTTTTTCGTAGTCCACAAATCCGATGTATAGTGGTGAATTCCATTCCAGACTTTGTTCAACTATTATTCTCAAAGTGGCTATCTGGTCTGTACATGATCTGTTTTGTCGAAAACCTGCTTGTTCATCTCTCAATTTCTTGTCTATGGACTCCTTTAATCTCTCAAGGATAATCCTGTTCAATACCTTTCCTGGCACTGATAGTAACATTATTCCTCTATAATTTGTGCACTCTTGTAGATTTCCCTTCTTAGGCAACTTAACCAGATATCCTTCCTTCCATTCTGCTGGTATCTCTTCTTTTTCCCAGACTTTACCAAGTAATTTATATAACATCTCTGTAGCCGTGTCGATATCTGCTTTGATGGCCTCTGCTGGAATGCCATCAGGTCCAGACGCTTTTCCATCTCTTAGAAGCTTTATGGCTTTCTTTATTTCTTCCTTCGTTGGTCTTTCACCGTTAATTTGTAGCTCTTCTTCTGCTGGCTGGATGTCCGGCGGGTTTTGTGGAGCTGGTCTATTGAGAAGGTCCCCAAAATATTCTGTCCACCTCTTCATTTGCTCTTGTATATTGCTGAGCAGTTTCCCATTCTTATCTTTTATAAAGCAACTTGTTTGCTTGTATTTCCCTGTTAGCTTCTTTGTGCTGCTATACAGTTCTCTCATATTTCCTTTGGCTGCAGCATCTTCTGCCTCTCTTGCCAACTCCTCAATATACTTCCTCTTGTCTTTTTTGATACTTCTTTTTACTTCTTTGTTTGCTTCTGTGTACACTTCTTGAGCCTTGGCTTTGGAACTTCTGGTTTTGCTTGTGTTTAACTCTGCTTTCTTGTTTTTTTCTATCTTTTATCTTATTGATGGTTTCTGTTGTTATCCATGCTTTTTGTTGTCTTTCCCTTTTCCCCAGTATTTCTTCACATGTCTCATTCCATACCGTTTTGATTTGCTGCCAATAGTCTTCTGTATTCTCTACATCTTCCAACTGTTGGAGCACTTGGAATTTGTTGGATACTGTGACCGCAAATTTGTCTCTTGTTTCTTGATTTCTTAGCTGTCCTACATTAAACTGTTGTCTATAATTTTGCATTGTTGCATATCTCTTGAGTTTCATTTTTACTTTGGCTATCAGAAGATGGTGATCTGATGCCACATCTGCTCCTCTATATACCTTTACATCCTGCAATGATGATCTAAACTTCTTCTTTATGCATATATGATCGATCTGATTTTCTGTTCTATGGTCTGGTGATATCCATGTTGCCTTGTGTATTCTCTTATGTGGAAACATGCTTCCTCCTATAGCCAGTTGATTTGAAGCACAGAAGTTTGCGAATAGTTCTCCATTTTCATTCATTACTCCTAGCCCATGTTTTCCCATGACTTCTTCAAATCCGGTATTGACTGTACCTATCTTTGCATTCATATCACCCATCAAAATTGTGATGTCTCTTCTTTTTACTTTATCCATAATTCCTGTAGTTTAGTATAAAATGCTTCTTTCACAGACTCTTCTTTGTCATTAGTTGGTGCATAACATTGGATGACATTGACATGAATTTTCTTTTTAGCTGTTTTGAAAATAGCTGTTATTATTCTGGGTCCCACAGCTTCCCATTCAATGAGTGCTTTCTGTGCTTCTTTAGATAACATAAGAGCTACCCCTTCACTGTGGTGTGAACTTTCGTCTTCGTGTCCTGAGGACAGCACCAATTCACCTGTGATGAGTTTCTTCCTGTCTACCCCCTTCCACTTTGTTTCACACATTCCCAGAACCTCGATTTTGTATTCCCTCATTTCTGCTGCTACTTGTGCCACTTTCCCTTGTTCGTTCAATGTCCGAACATTCCAGGTGCCAAATCTGGAAGTTCTCCTAGAAGAAAGAAGGTTAGTCAGCAACACAGACTCCTTTCGGCTTTCTCTGTGTTGCATCATACGCCTCCCCGCGAGAGGACCTTCCCCTGTCTTGGATGGCTGTGTTTTATTTTCTTTATTTGACTTGTCCATATTTGTTGAAGTTTTTTGTGGTTTAAATTTTTTTTACAGGATGGGGTAACCGGCCCCATGCCCAACCCTCCTTAGTCGCCTTCTACGACATGCTTGGCAGGGGACAGTGATACTATTCTTTGCTCCCCTTTCGGGCCCCGGTAACACACGGCTCCCTAATGTATGTTGTAATTATTATATTATGGCAGTGTGCTGCTCGCACTGGCCGTTTTACACGTGATCGTTTTATGATATAGTGACCTAAGTTCAAAGGTTCCTGACGTACATACTTTCTATTATCATAATTCATGAACAACTGACACCGACTGAACATGGCAGATATAATATCTTCATAGGCAAAACTCTGTCCGATGAGTTTTCATGATTTATTTTGCCACCTGGAACTTATTTACAAGTTGGTGTAAACAAATGTTTCAAGTGAGGTGTAACAGCTTGCTTGACGCGCAAACATCACTATACTTCGTGGTTCCAGACATTTAGCAATCTAACTTGTACATTTATGTTGTTTCTGTTGGTCGTGGGAGATCTATTTTCTTGTACCTTTTCTGTCCATTTTTATACTTCTTGAAATAATTCGTTACGGCGGCTTTGGTTATTGGCACTAGTACGCTACTACGGTGTGGATAATTTACCAAAGACTAACACTGTCAGTCTATACTGTCACGTGACTCTCTATTCTCTTCAGAAGTCACTGACCCATAAACACGTGACCTTTGTGCTCCACTAAATGCACGTGAAAATTCACTGTTGTCGCGCTTCTTCTAATTTATTCGAAACTTTACATACCAACAAACTCGATGTTTCCTGCTTCCTCGAAAAGCTTTCTGATATCGAATCTTCTGATCACTGCAGAATCACAACCTCACATAGGTTGTGAAGAAAGCTGACTTATCTCTACGTCTTCAGCACATGTTGTAGATTATTTGACCTATTTTCATTCTATCTTTAATTTCTTATACTGAAGACTTCTTCATGGGACTTTACTCTTCTTCTCTTCTTACCCCTATTTCTCACGATAGCCTCCCTTTTGCCTATCACAGTTTTATACCAGTACTTGTCAATGTGTTTTATGGAGAATAAAGATTCTAATATGTACGTATGTGTGTATGTATGTATGTTAATAATAGTTAAACAATCTGTCTTCGAAAGCAGTAGAAATTCGTTTAAATCGCGTGCCGTAAAACCTGATTTAACACTCTCAATCAACATAGGAAAACCGCTTTTCTAGTAAAAATAGTAATGCCACCTGATGCACATTTTGATGCTTGTTACCAAAGTAAATTTTATAAGTACTGTACTATCCACTTAGTGCATACATTAACGAATTAGGCTATCTTACATATCATATCGTACTAATATTTGGTGTTTAGGACGTGTACATGCAAAGTACGTGAGTGGATTGATTCTTCGGGGCTGAAGAAATTTGAAGTCGAGATTTGCGTAAATATATACGCACCAGTACAATTATGGAAGGGTACAGGTTATGGAAGGTTCGATGTTAACAAAAAAAAAAAACACTCATGTTAAATTACTCAAGACGTTTTTCGCGTGTTTTTTTTTTAAAGTCGAATCTCATATGTAATATGTTGGATTATATATATTATATATATTGCATTTGAAGTTATATTTTTTTATCATATAGTATATGTTAATGTATTTTATGCAGAATAAAGATTATGGTACCTAGTCATGTACATGATAGGAAAACATACGAAAGTAAGAAAGAAGAAAGAAAGAAAGACAGACAGACAGAAGAAGAAGTGATGAATTACTTGAGACGTCCATTTTCACATTAATGGTGTGTCACATACCAACAATGTCTACTAATGTTATGTCACATATCAACAATGTCTACTAATGTTGTGTCACATACCAACAATTTCTACTAATGTTATGTCACATAACAACAATGTCTACTAATGTTGTGTCACATACCAACAATGTCTACTAATGTTATGTCACATATCAACAATGTCTACTAATGTTGTGTCACATACTTTAAATGTCTACTAATGCTGTTTCACATACTTACAATGTCTACTAATGTTGTGTCACATACTGGCAATGTCTACTAATGTTGTGTCACATACTTACAATGTCTACTAATGTTGTGTCACGTACCAACAATGTCTACTAATGTTGTGTCACATACTTACAATGTCTACTAATGATGTGTCACATGCTTACAATATCTACTAATGTTGTGTCACATACTTGCAATAACTACTCATGTTGTGTCACATACATACAATGTCTACTAATTTTGTGTCGCATACCAACAATGTCTACTAATGTTGTGTCACATACTTACAATGTCTACTAATGTTGTGTCACATACCAACAATGTCTACTAATGTTATGTCACATACCAACAATGTCTAATAATGTTGTGTCACATACCAACAAAGTCTACTAATATTATGTCACATATCAAAAATGTCTAATAATGTTATGTCACATACATTAAATGTCTACTAATGTTGTGTCACATACTTACAATGTCTACTAATGTTGTGTCACATACTTGCAATGTCTACTAAGGTTGTGTCACATACTTACAATGTCTACTAATGTTTTTCACAATGTCTACTAATGTTGTGTCACATACTTACAATGTCTACTAATGTTGTGTCACATACTTGCAATGTCTACTAAGGTTGTGTCACATACTTACAATGTCTACTAATGTTGTGTCACATACTTACAATGCTTAATAATGTTGTGTCACATACTTACAATGTCTACTAATGTTGTGCGACATACCAATAATGTCTACAAATGTTGTGTCACATACTTACCATGCCTACTAATGTGTCACATAACAACAACGTCTACTAATGTCATGTCACATACTTACAATGTCTAATAATGTTGTGTCACATACTTACAATGTCTACTAATGTTGTGTCACATACTTACAATGTCTACTAATGTTGTGTCACATACTTACAATGTCTACTAATGTTGTGTCACATACTTACAATGTCTACTAATGTTGTGTCACATACTTACAATGTCTACTAATGTTGTGTCACATACTTACAATGTCTACTAATGTTGTGTCACATACTTACAATGTCTACTAATGTTGTGTCACATACTTACAATGTCTACTAATGTTGTGTCACATACCAACAATGTCTACTAATGTTGTGTCACATACCAACAATGTCTACTAATGTTATGTCACATATCAACAATGTCTACTAATGTTATGTCATATACTTTCAATGTCTACTAATATTGTGTCACATACTTACAATGTCTACTAATGATGTGTCACATGCTTACAATATCTACTAATGTTGTGTCACATACATACAATGTCTACTAATTTTGTGTCGCATACCAACAATGTCTACTAATGTTGTGTCACATACTTACAATGTCTACTAATGTTGTCTCATATACCAACAATGTCTACTAATGTTGTCTCATATACCAACAATGTCTACTAATGTTGTCTCATACACCAACAATGTCTACTAATGTTGTCTCATACACCAACAATGTCTACTAATGATGTGTCACATACTTACATTGTCCACTAATGTTGTGTCACATACTTACATGGTCTACTAATGTTGTGTCACATACTTACATTGTCCACTAATGTTGTGTCACATACTTACATGGTCTACTAATGTTGTGTCACATACATACAATGTCAAATAATGTTGTGTCACCTACTTACAATGTCTACTAATGTTGTGTCACATACTTACAATGTCTACTAATGTTGTATCACATACCAGCAATGTCTACTAATGTTGCGCCAAATACTTACAATGTCTACTAATGTTGTGTCACATACTTACAATGTCTACTAATGTTGTGTCACATACTTACAATGTCTACTAATGTTGTGTCACATACTTACAATGTCTACTAATGTTGTGTCACATACTTACAATGTCTACTAATGTTGTGTCACATATTAACAATGTCTACTAATGTTGTGTCACATACATACAATGTCTACTAATGTTATGTCACATACTTACAATGTGTACTAATGTTGTCTCCCATACTTACAATGTCTACTAATGTTGTGTCACATACTTAAAATGCCTAATAATGTTATGTCACATACTTACAATGTCTACTAATGTTATGTCTTATACTTACAATGTCTACTAAAGTTGTATCACATACTTACAATGTCTATTAATGTTGTGTCACATACTTACAATGTCTACTAATGTTGTGTCACATACTTACAATGTCTACTAATGTTGTTTCACATACTTACAATGTCTACTAATGTTGTTTCACATACTTACAATGTCTACTAATGTTGTGTCATATACTTACAATGTCTACTAATGTTGTGTCACATACTAACAATGTCTACTAATGTTGTTTCACATACTTACAATGTCTACTAATGTTATGTCACATACTTACAATGTCTACTAATGTTGTGTCGCATACCAACAATGTCTACTAATGTTGTGTCACATACCAACGACATTTACCGATGTTGTGTTGTATACCAATGCCACAAAATAACATCGAACGCCACATTTTTCTGTGCCATCCTGTAATTCATTCTGAGCTCTTCTCTTCTTTTTTTCCACCTCCGACAATATTTGGTATTTTCGATTCATTGTTTACACTTCCTTCCTTCAATTTTTGTCATGTCGGGACTTCAGTGACCATCTTTGCTGATTATTTTAATCAATCACTTTCGTTTGATCCATATTGGGTCTTTGTACGCGAGATACCCCCATTGTGACGATGGGGTATATGCTTGGCTTGCTGTCTATTAAATCCAGATATGCGATGGCTCAGGTAAAAGCCTATATGCGAGTAACCACAGATAAAAGTCATCCCCTACACATGAACATAGCTGACATCAAGGGAGTACTAGTAAAGAGGGGGATGTCATGGATGGCGCAGGTTGAGTCAACTATTCGACAGGTGACCACAGTTGAAAACGTATTCAAGGGAGAGGAGTGGAGTAGGTCTAGTGAGAGAACTTGGCGACCTACCAACAGGTCATCATCAGCCTTGGCAGAGAATGCAGAGCTTGGGACAATGGAAAAGCCGAACTGGAAATTGATCAACTGATACATTAAAATGTTGGGAATAATGATGCAGTTGTGTACACTGATGGGTCCGAAGCCCGTGGTGGGAAATCAGGATGGGGCTTCTCGGCTAGAATTAAGGGCATGATCGTCGCTGAACATAGCGGGGCCTACATGAATCAGCGCGCAACAGGAACTGTTAGCATTCGTACCCTTCAACATTTGCTGAGGAAGACTGAGCACCTATGGGTGTTTTACCGTAGTGCAATGATGTCAATTCTGAACAACAATAACAACAATAACAATAACATAATGATATACACAAGTAACAGAATGATATACACAAGTAACAGAATGATATACACAAGTAACAGAATGATATACTTAAGTAACAGAAGGGTATCCTTAAGTAACATATTTATGTATGTCCGTCTGCTACTTGTGTATGTCATTCTGTTACTTGTGTATGTTCTTCTGTTACTTGTGTGTATCCTTCTGTGAGATAATCAGACTATAATCAAACAAACGCACAAATCAGACTTTGGAAAGAAAATATACAGTAACCTGCCGCGACTTTCGGCTCACGATGTGGAAAGATTTAAGCAGAGCTGAAAAAGATAACCAAATATAAAAATCGGTATCGAGTGACCGTTATAGCGCCATGCTCAATGGTAAACGTAAAAAAAACCCGACAGAAATTAGAACCTCCAACTTATATGTTAAGTCATTGTGGTGTTGTTTAGCTATGAAAAATAGAGAACAACCAAAAAGCTACAGACTATCTTAAATGGGCGCTTGCCTTGAATAGAAGGATTGTGGCGCAGTACATTTTACGGCTTTACTTCTTTTTTTTTTTTCGCATGAGTCTTTTTGAGCTCTCACTTTTTTCCTTACCCTAACGAAGGCCTTATGACCGCAACGTCGGCTACTTTATCTGTTGATCCAGTAAGACGTATCACCTATTTTTTATTTCATATTTATCAATCTTACGACAAGGTCACCAATCTAGAACTGATTACAAAAGAACCAGACAAGTGCAGGTGTAACGAGATGAGAAGAAGTATCTGTCGATGGATAGGACTCACATTGAGGAAACCTGTTGATAGCATTACAAGGCAGTCCTGGTTCTGGAATCCCCAGGGAAAGAGACACAGAGATAGACAACGAACGCTCGGTGAAGATAACTGGTGACAGAAGTAGAATTGGTGAGGACGACATGTAAAACTTGCATCTGAGGGCGACGTAACAGAAGACATCCACACACGTTTGTTCAAGGCCTATGCTCCTGAGGGACGTGATGATGATGAGGAGGACATTATAGAGATTAGTCTATATGACCTAGCAGGATATATATATATATTTTGTTTTAG
Source organism: Oreohelix idahoensis (assembly GCA_024509875.1). NCBI lineage: Eukaryota > Metazoa > Mollusca > Gastropoda > Stylommatophora > Oreohelicidae > Oreohelix > Oreohelix idahoensis. Next base: position 112,047 of record JAMPIV010012025.1, read on the forward strand.
AATTGACACAATCTCAGAGATTTTCGATACCTTTGGAAAGTTTCCCGTGTTCCACATCGTGTTATGGCGATGTATTAATTCATACGGTACTTTTTTTCTTGGTAGCTCTTTAATACTTCTGACCTTAATATATCGGGTCTTGAAGCAGCTGTAGAATCCTCCTAATGGCATTAGTAACTCTGTATACTTGTTACATTTTTTATTATTTTATGGCTGGTGGATTTATGACTTTTTGACTTGATTTTTTCATTATTGGGTTTTTCTACAATAACTGCCGTACTTTTTGTAACGATTAAATTCAAAAATGAAAGGTTTGTTAAAATATTCTTTGATGACTTTTTCGTATTTAAATTCCAGAAGCTCTGTTGCCCTATGAATGTTGTTTGTTAGTGACTGTCACGAAGTATTTTGAGCATCTATTTGGTAGCATCGTACACTCTATTCGCAGTTAGGTTAGTTGTGATGTTTTGGGGTTGTGAGCACAAGTTGAACTATAATAAGCTAGTTTGGTTTATAGATGAAGTAGTTTGGGTATAGCTGAGCTATTATGAACGTCTATGAGTTTGGCTGCTATGAAGTCTTAAGCAAGTGAGTATGGGTCATAGGTCGTGCGAGAGGTGAGGGTGACTGACACAGATTAGCGTTAGTTGTGTACTCGGCTCGAAGCAAGTCAGACGTGCTTTTCTTTCTGGGAGGAGTTTGAGAGCCTGCTGCTCGAATTCGTGTATGTCCCTAAACGTGCAAGGGAGAGTGTCTTCTAGTTGTTGTTGGTACTCTGTGGTTGGAGGCAGCTGTAGAGGTTTCCAGTATTGTAACAGGGAGCGGCACTATTTTGCCTATGTGTGACAGGGGAGAGAGGTTTTGATCTCAAATGGCCGTTAGATAACATTCATAAATCATATGTCACCATTTTGTATTATGAGACAGGTGGTTAGGTTTTGGTGATCGCTGTGAGAAATCTCTCGAGTGTAACTGGTTACCACCAGAGCTGTTAGTACCCGAAGGAAAGATGATGCAACCTAAGTTCTTATTACTCACCACAGGCTGTCACGTTATCTATTCACCTTGATACCTTCCACTACGTGCATATCTAATAACTCTTTAGTTTTATAAAACGTTTTATTTATAAGTCCAACTGGACTACAAGGTTCATATAGTTGACACAACTCAATACCCTGACTACTGACGGTCAGAACGTTCACAATCAAAAAGAGCATTGTTCCTTGTATAAAACGACAGCCTCAATGAAATACTGTCCCATGTCATTTGTAAACAATGGTGGCTTCTACTGACTCTTTGTAATTTCATAGATAAAAGTTATCACAATGTTCACACAACATAACGAGAGGTACAAACCGTAAAAAATTCTTCCAACATAATATCTTGACTTAGTCGTGTGAAAAGGTTCCACTTGCAGAAAGGGATAGTTCTCAACTTCTAACAAGGAAAACTCACCGATCTGCAAGACTGATGTGTCTCGCTCAGAAGCTAGTTCTCGACTCTTCTTATAAAAGTACTCTAGCCCGTGCAAAGCTTTCGGTACACACTCACTCAAGTGTCAAAAAGGCCTAGGTCTTCGCCTATTAATTAAGGGAAGCTAACTATTAATTTCTAAGAGTTATCTTATCTTCTTCTTCTTCTTCTTCCTCGTTCGTCCTGAAAAGGACGTTGGTTGCGTTGTGTCTGTTTCCAGCGAAGCTGCGATATCTGCGCCTTTCGGCCGACACATCCGGGTCTTCCCACTATTGCTGCGTCTCGTATCTTATCTTGACAAGTGCTATACTTGCTAGTCTTATTAAAGTACTTTGGTCTGTTAGACTTTATTTCTAATACTAACGTGAAAACATGCGTAAGTGTTGGCCGCACTGTCACATTATCAAGACTGGCCTGTTCTATGATTTGATGTGTATCGCGTTTTAGTCTGGGTGTGTGTTTGTGTGGTATGTTCTCATCAGCCATTTCATTGTGTTTATTATCGAAATTCGCGGGAAGGTTTTCTCAACAATCCAGGTCACTAATTGTAACTATAAACGTTGTCTCTCTTAGATTTAAACATCAGAAAAGTTTTTTTTTTCCCTACCACCACATGTTATCCATTTTTTTTTAATACAGGGACTACACACTCGTTTTAATGTGCAGACGTTGTCTCGTTTTTTTTTAGTCTTACTATCAGGAATGCCTCCATTTGCCTTCAGAGGTTTTCTTACATTAAAACAATATATGTTTTTGACTTAACTTCAAAAGATATTTTTCGTTAAACATATGAAAAGAACATTTTGTCTGTCTCTGTTCAACTTTTTATCCTGGCCATATTTTATTGTCATTTTAAATCAAAGACGTGAACGTGAATTGCTTCTTGTGGTTGCCATGGGCTCTACAGAGACAACAAATAATATGACTAATGCTCCCACTAGGTTCCCATTAGAAGAGAGAGACTACCGAACAGGGTCAACTGGCCTGGCAACCTGTTAAGGTATATTATTAATGTATGTTTGCATGTTGACCACAATTAGGCTATTAGCAGTTAATCTACGCGGTAATATGTCTATCTGTGGTTAATCATGTATTTTCCACGGGTTTTCATTGATATTGAACACGATATATTCAATACGTCACCGGGAGTTTATGACGTAATCCGTTTTGTACTAATATATGCAAACGGTTGGTTCTTGGCCTTTCATGATTAGTATTCCTTGAGGAAGGACGTATTTTTGCAAGCTCCTTATATACTATAGAAGTTGAGCGACTTTGTGGCATGTTTGATTATTTGAAGGCCGCCACTATTATGAAGATATTGAAGAAGATGATCCAGAGCCTATTGAGATGTTTGTGACAGCGTAATAATATTATATGAATTAATTCCTCGTCCGCATTTGTCTGTCCCACGTTACTTGGGTGTCATCGATTGGATGCACCTCTAGTACAGCGGCCTGAAGTGTTGTTGAGACGTTATATATTGAAGAATGGACGAAGTACAATATATACATGCCATGCTGCTTTAAAATGATGTCGTGATCTTCATGTATCAATAAACTTTTAACCTGTTATGTGGACCCATCCACCTCCAGCCTTTGATTCATCTGTACTGATGCTATACATGTTCTTACCCGTGTTTTTTCGCTGTGGTCAGCACGAAGTTCTGATTTCTTGTCATTGAACTTTACAACATTATTAACTACATACCACAAGACCAGTATCATCCGTAACAACAAGGATTTTATCGTGGCCAGTGTGGGGAAACGAAATTAAGAAAGAGATCCGAAATCAAAAAGTTGAAATAAATTCAAGATGAAATACAGTACGATACATGAACTTTCCTACGTCAACTCTAATTTGCATAATCGTTATATCGTTTGCGCATGACTGCCGGTTTTTATTTGTAACAGTCAAGATGACCTCAATGATTTTCAAGATTCAAGTCTACCTGCAGAAGTCGTTGTTCAAGTACACCTTCGTTGGTCATTGATGTTCATGGCCATTACCTGTTCAAGTACTTATATCTTCACGTCATCGTGGCAGCGTTTGTTGGACAAGGCCGCGATTTGATCTTCAGGCAAGCGTCTGGAGGGTCACAGTTTGTACAGATAAGTGGTCCATTTAAATGTTGTTGTTTTTTAATCAGGCTACTTTTGCTAGACCCTTTGTAATTCTTGGTTTTTATGTCTTATATGTCCTTTCATAATCTGTTGGTTTCGTTGGGAGGTCGATTCGATGTTATCGATACCACGTCATTGCAAGATGACCGCACATCGAATGTTCTGTAGGGTTTAATATTGTAAATTTCATCTAAGCGGTAGTTCCGGCTCGAGTTATCTCGTCTAAGTTTTTTCTGACAGCTATTTGATTTTTTCGATAGTTCATGTTAGTTGTGACGTTCCGTTTATTCGTTTGTAAATACGTTGTTGTTTAGTTCTATTTTCCTTAGTTGTGTGATAAGTTTGTTCGTGTTGTTGGTCTAATCTGCCTATCAATTGGTTTTTACAAGGTATCTGTTTATAACTCTGTCTGGGTCCTGTCTAGTCTATTTTTAGCAGTGAGACTGTCCTATTTGCTGTTTTTTGTTGTTGTTGTTGTTGTTCACTGTTAGAATTTGTTTTTCTTACTGCTAGTGTTTCTCTGCTTGTCATTGGTCTGTTCGGTACTTGTGCGTTAATTCACCGGTTAAATCAAATTGTGGATATTTATTACCCAAACCGATCACCGTACTCTTTCTTGACTGAAAAAGTGTCATTGTCCTCTCCCCCCTCCCCCGTTGCTTAGAATTTTTTTAAAAACACGCCTGCCGTTCGTAAGGTTGTAGTCACGTAGCACATTCTGCCGTAGGGGAGTGAAGTGTTATAGACTTCGAGGTACTGGGTCCCAGCTTTATGAGGTGGGGTGGCCTGTTCCCTTCCTCGCTGCCGTTGCCTTCTCTAACTCAAGATCAGAGGCAGGTACCCTTTTACAGCTGGTTAGACTGATGCGTGACACATGTTCCCTTTCTTGCTGCCGTTGCCTTCTCTAACTCAAGATAAGAGGCAGGTACCCTTTTACAGCTGGTTAGACTGATGCGTGACACCTGTTCCCTTTCTCGCTGCCGTTGCCTTCTCTAACTCAAGATAAGAGGCAGGTACCCTTTTACAGCTGGTTAGACTGATGCGTGACACCTGTTCCCTTTCTCGCTGCCGTTGCCTTCTCTAACTCAAGATCAGAGGCAGGTACCCTTTTACAGCTGGTTAGACTGATGCGTGACACCTGTTCCCTTTCTCGCTGCCGTTGCCTTCTCTAACTCAGGATCAGAGTAAGGTACCCATTTACAGCTGTTATGGAGTGTTAGAGACTTCACCATACTAGGTCCAGCATCGAGAGATGGGGTCTACCTAGCTATAAATGGGTACTTAACTTCTACTTAGGGAAGGAAAAGACAGCGAGGAAGGAAACTGGTCTCCCCACCTCTCGATGCTGGACCTAGTATGGTGAAGTCTCTAACACTCCATAACCAGCTGTAAATGGGTACCTGACTCTGATCCTGAGTTAGAGAAGGCAACGGCAGCGAGGAAGGGAACATGTGTCACGCATCAGTCAAACCAGCTGTAAAAGGGTGCCTGACTCTGATCTTGAGTTAGAGAAGGCAACGGCAGCGATTTCCCTTGTTTCCTTTGTACCGTTAACTTGTAGAACTGATTCAATTCCGTTCTATTGGTTTTACTGATTCAATTCCGTTCTATTGGTTTATAAACTTTTTTTTTTAAATACGGGGGGGGGGGTGGTTGAGGGCGGGTCTGTCGTAAGCGTGTCAACTATGAATGCAAGAGAAACGCTTTTTTTTTTTTAACTTGCCTCCCAAATCACAATGTGAAATCAACATTTTTCAGTCAAGAAAAAGTACGGTTCTCAGTTTTGGTAATAAATTTCCAGAATTTGATTTAACCGGTGAATAAACGCACAAGAACCGTCTTTTCTTATGATACTACTTCATTTTTTTTTTTACTTGCACTATATTAATATTATTTAAAAATTTGCATTGTTATTACTGCGATAAACTATTGCCACATTCATAGCTTACATAAAATTTGTAAAGCGACAAGCCATTGTATTTCGACTAAGTGAGTCACATTATTAGGTAACATGGCTACCTTGGAGTATTATATAAGGATTGGAAAGGAGTTTGATTTGGAGGGTGAAGCTTTAAGAACATTTGCATCCACTGAGTCGGAAAAAAATTAAAATTGTTAGAAAATATGGCAAGACATAAGGAAGGATTGGCTGAACATTAGAGAATGCAGGAAGAATTAGCTCTTCGGCATGAAAATATGATGAGACAATATAAACTTAGGGAGGAGAGAAAGGAGCTAGAGGATGAGGTTAGCTCATTTAAAAATTACTTGATAAAGAAAAGAATGTCAGGAGTGAACTTGATAAGCTTAATACTGCTTTAAAGGTAGACTGTCATGAACAAGTGGCTCAGATAGATTCAGGAGCTGACATCTGAGGTTTCGCTTTTGAGATTAAAGGTTGAAATGAAAGAAGTGCCAGACGGGGATCTGAAATATTCTTGGAGTCAGTTAGAGAATAAAGTAGCAGCACTTGAACTTGCAAATCAAGAACTCAGATGCCTTCACAGTCATCAAGAAAATTTGACTCGTGTTAAGTTGACTAACTTTGAGACATTACTCATTGACGAGAAGAGTAAGAAGGTAAAACGTGAGGAAATAAATACAAGGCAGAGATTTCACTCAAAGATTTGGAGATTACTAAATTGCGAAAAAGAATTGATGGTTTACAGGATGTTGTGTTAAACAAAAATATATTGTCAAACATCAGTTATGACAAAACTATTGTACAACATGCCAGTGGTACTAAATGTGATAAAAACAGGTCAACACAACCTAAAAAGGCAAAAATATCATTTCGAGACAGATACAACTTCCCTCGACATCACTCTGATGCCAATGTTTCGAATGGAAACAATACCCCTCTTCTGAGAGTAAGTCTTGGAGACATCCTCACAGGGCATCTGATATTCCAAATACAGTTAAGGTTGGCAAGAGTGAAAAAAAATTTGCTGATAAGATTAATGATATTACATATAAGGTTGGTAATAAAGATAGGGTAAACTTACATGGTCAAACTAATACAGGTACATATGGAAAGAAATATTTAACTGTGTCTACTCAGCTGTCTCTTACGACATGCTCCAAACCTACAGGCTCGACTGGGTATAGGTATCTTACTCAGTTCAATCAGTATAATTCTTCATATAATAAAGATATACCATCCATGAGAAAAAAAATTTCCATGTTTCTCATGTGACTAAAGGTGCTCACCACCCCTGCTCACAGTTTCGTGACAATGGGAAGACTTATGTTGGTAAAGGTGCATACTCACGCACCGTACTAGTGCGAAATCTGCCACCAGGTACTGCATGGCAGGCACTGTGTGATTTTTTTCTTTTCACTGCAGACGTCAAGTTTGTACGTCTTTTGCCATTTCACAATATTAAGTGTAAGGAGGCTTTAGTTTCTTTTTATACCAATAGAGACGCTCGTATGGTTGTTGAGCGGGACAATGGTGCTTATTTTCACCACCATTCCCTCAATTTACATTTGGTACCTGATTCTGCTCCACGCAGATATTAGCTGGTTTATATTTGCATTTTTTTCTGTCCCTTATATAGCTTTATGCCTTTCGGGATTATGTATGCCCCTGCCACATTCATTCGAATGATGAGCAGAATTATTTCTCACAGATCTGACATCACAACTTACATAGATGATATCTGCTTTTTTAGCTCATCTTGGGAAGAGCACTTTGTGGGTCTCCATTCTCTTTTAGACACTTTTCGTTTACATAACCTTACGGCTAGGTCTACTAAAGTTCAGGTTGCTTTTCAGGAACTTTCCTTTCTTGGTCACACTGTTGGTTCAGGTCGACTACAGACTGTACCACAAAATGTTTCTAAAATCTTAAATTTGTCTATTCCTACTATGAAAAAGCGAGTGCGTAGTCTTTTGGGACTGATTTAATTTTACATTCGTTTCATTCCTAATCTGTCAGACATCACTGCTGTTCTATCATCTCTTTTACGAAAGGGTTTACCAAGTAAAGTGCTCTGGTCTGAAAAATGTCAGGCCGCTCTTAACCACATATTAAATATTTTTTTCTTCGCCTCCTATTTTGAGGTTACCAGAAATAAAATTGCATTTATATACTCTGCACAGGTGCTAGTAATCTCGGATTGGGTGCTTGTCTGATGCAAGAATTTGACAACGTGTTACACCCTACATTGTATATATCTCGCAAGCTAACGGAAACAGAAAGAAAATACTCAGTGGTGGAGAGGGAATTATTGGCCGTCGTTTGGGCCATCCAGAAACTTGAAAGATACTTGCTGGGCTCACCATTTATTATTCAGCCTGATCAGAAGTCTGTCGCAGCTCTAAAACGTGCTAATCATCGAAACGCCAAGCTCGCACGTTTTTCTATATTATTGCAACCCTTCCAGTTTGACATTCAATCCATCCCAGGATCAAATAACGTTGTGGCGGATTCACTTTCGAGATGTCCACAGTCTATATCTAATGTCTGAACTTACTATTGCTGCATAACGTTTGAAAGCCTCTTTGCTACTTATGAACAGTCAGACAAGATGTTATTGCTTGACATTTACTCATGTTTGAAACTTACCACGATGATTCATGATTATTTTGATGGTCCAGTTACTTTTTTCGATGAATAATTTGTTGCTTGTTATGTGGAGATCAACCGGCATTTGCTGATCGAGCATTCGATGAACTGCCATGTTTCACGGATACACTTCATCAATATATTCAAACTGCGTGCCAGGATTACACTGAGTTGGACCAAACCTTTATGAACTACAGATTTAATTCTAGATATTGAGTTTATTTTTAAAAAGACATTAGTTCTGTCGCGATTTTATCGAGAAAACGTCTGGTGATTATATTTCACTGTGTACTGACTTTACAATGCTATTTCTCATGAAACTCATAATGTGTTTTACGGTTTTCATACTTTAATCTGCTAGTTGTTCACTTAAGATTAATATTTTCGTTGAGATGTATAATTCATCTCCATTTCACACATTTGTTTGATCTCTTTTGCGATTGCAAGCACATATTTTGTATATCTGTATAGAATATGAATGGCAAAGGCTACATTCAACAACATGAAACATATACTGACATCCAAACAGCTATCTCACAAATTAAAACTGAGAATCATAAAATGTTATATATATATTCTGCATTTCTGTATGGTGCAGAAACATGGACGATGAATAAGCATTTGGAAGAAAGAATCGAGGCTCTTGAAATGTGGATATATAGAAGAATGGGGCGTATCTCATGGAAAGAGATGAAAACAAATAAGGAGGTCCTAGAAAATCTAGGTATGAAAAGAGAACTAATGAGGGAGGTCAAAGTTCGGCAGCTAAAATACTTTGGCCACATAAAAAGGCATAACACCTTTCAGAAGACCATAACAGAAGGGAGAGTTGAAGGCAAACGTGCAAGGGGAAGACAGCGCTGTAAGTGGGAAGATAACATCAAGAGATGGACAGGAAAGAGTCTATCAGAGTGCACCACCAAGACAAGAGACAGAAGACGTTGGAGATCCATTACAGCCAACCTTCGTTGTGGAGATGGCAGCTGATGATGATGATGATACTTTTTTTTACTTCAGATTACTCTCATTAGGGGAGATGACATATGTTTTTTACTCCTATCCTATTAAATGAGTATGATGTACTACTTTGCTTGGCCGTTGACGAATTTCTTTCGGTTTTGCATCTTTGATTCTATTGTTATATATGCTTACAGATTTCGACTCACGACGATCATTGACATTTGTATGTGATCAATTCGGACCGTTGGTTTGTTATCGATTAACTATGATTAACTCCTTGCGATATTACATCTCATTTTTGTGAAAAAAATCAAATTGTTTGATTTTTTTCAATCCAACCGACGGGGTTAACTGTTAAGGAATATTATTAATGTATTCTTGCATGTTGACCACACTTAGGCTATTAGCAGTTAATCTACGCGGTAATATGTCTATCTGTGGTTAATCATGTATTTTGCACGGGTTTTCATTGATATTGAACACGATATATTTAATACGTCACCGGGAGTTTATGACGTAATCCGTTTTGCACTAATATATGCAAACGGTTGGTTCTTGGCCTTTTATGATTAGTATTCCTTGAGGAAGGACGTATTTTGGCAAGCTCCTTATATGGTAATTTCCTATCTTTCGTACCTTTTTGGTCCGCAGTGAATATATGTAGTTAAGTGTTGTTTCGTAGCAGTTAGAGTTAGGATTAGGGTTAGGATTAGGGTTAGTATTATGGTTAACACTAACCCTAACACAAACCCTAATCCTAACCCTAATCCTAACCCTAATCCTAACCGTAATTTTAACCCTAATCCTAACCCTAAGCGCTACGAAACAACACTTAACTACATATTTTCACTACGGAGCAAAAAGGTACGAAAGATAGGAAATTACCAACTTGTAACCTGTTATGTGGACCAATCCACCTCCAGCCTTGGATTCTTCTGTACTGATGCTATACATGTTCTTACCCGTGTCCTTTCGCTGTGGTCAGCACAATGTTCTGATTTCTTGTCATTGAACTTTACAATATTATTAACTACATACCACAAAACCAATATCATCCGTAACACAACCCCACCATGTAATATAAATTGACACAGAAACCATCATGCAAGACCATAACAGACTAACGTGAAGGTAACCCTGTGCCGCATAACAAGCGAATTGTGGAAGGAAGTAGTACGTGGATTACCTTGACCTATATTCGATGTGTTACTGTTTGCGCTATTATTGCAAACTACCAATATCAAGCCAGATTCCTTATTAACAACACCAGACTTGGAAAGGTGGCATATGCTTCTTGATATTCTTCTATAAGACCGAATCTCTTTTTCTTCCAGGGGCGTCTCTATAACTTAAAATACGTTGTTAATTTCTCTATTCTATTACACTTAACTGTACGAGCTATTAAACTCACACAAAATCACACAGATAGAAAGAAAATATATACACACACATACAAGCAAACTTTTCACAGGAAGTAACATAATTAATGTAGCAATATGTTGGTAATAACAAGATATATTAAGTAAGTCCAGGTATTGGATTATACAGTACGGTTTCCGACATAGCTGCAGCTTTGGCAGGAGTTGCAAAAGTCGCAGTAGCATTGATACGACCAGGTACTGATTCCGTTGTCATCGTAGAAGAAACTGTCTACGCGACCGCCCTGGTAGGATAGAGGTACACATTTAATTAGTGTGCTGGCAATGACTCTTGAAACTAAATCTTAGAATGGGAGAGGTAGAATCTTAAGACTAGGCGGAGAATTAGAATCTTGAGATAGGACAGAGAAATAGAATCTTAAGATAGGACAGAGAAATATAATCTTAGGACAGAGAAATAGAATCTTAAGATAGGACAGATAAATAGAATCTTAAGATAGGACAGAGAAATAGAACCTTAAGATAGGACGAAGAAGAATTTTAAGATAGGACAGAGAAATAGAATCTTAAGATAGGACAGACAAATAGAATCTTAAGATAGGACAAAGACAGAGAATCTTAAGATGGGACACAGGCAGAGAATCTTAAGATGTGACGGAGAAGTAGTGTCCAGAGATAAGACTGGAGATGTAGTAATTTGTATATTAATAATACTATTTTATTACGTTCGTTTTTTTTCTGAACGTTTTAAAGCTGTGGAAAAAGAATGCACTGTAAAATACACATCTTTATTTGGAAACAATAACATTATCAACACACCTATTCGTTAGCTTATACAGTCTTGTGTTTTAAGCTTGGGATTTAGAATGACTGAGACCAAATATTCCTGTTCAGTTATAAGAAGGAACGAAAGAATGAACTTTACTTTCAAAAGGTTGAGAACTGGGCACACATTCTGTTCTCCCTCTCTCTCTCGCTCCGTGTCTCTCTCTCTCTCTCTCTCTCTCTCTCTCTCTCTCTCTCTCTCTCTCTCTCATCTTGCATACTGTATCCTTTCATTCCCACATGTTACTTTAAGCATTAATTTAAAGTCACGCAACATTATAAACGTAATATAACAGCTTACTTGTATAGTATTCAATCATAATCACAATTAGGACTACAGTATTAGGTATGTGTCTTTTATTTATACGTTAAAGTTTGGGTTGAGTTGAGAATTACAGTTTAAGTGCCCAAACTCAGAGAAAGAATAATCTATAGCACGTTTCACTAGCTTTGCCCAACTTCAAAATGTTATATCTCAGCGAATAAATAACGCATATGAGTGAAATTTTGTGTGTGAATTTTAAATGGTATAGACCCTATGAATTAAATTTTTTCATAAAAATGCGGCCATTGTTTTTCACTTTTCGTTTCTTTGCGATATAATATCAAAATTCTACTTGCCAACACACATCACACACACACATATTGAAATGTCTACAGTAAATTATACGACCTCATTTGCACATGATTGGTTTAACAAATAATTGACATGATTTTAGCGTGAAATTGCACTTCTTGAACATAAAACTATTTATATCCGGTGTTACGCACACATTGTCAATAAACTAATATGAAACAAATATAAAGGTATGTTATCAGGCACTCGCAGGAAATAAAGAAGTAGAACACCAGACAACAGAAAAACAACAGACATGAGTGGCTTACCCAGGATTTGAACACTGGACCTTCCGTGCGACAACCCCGCCTAGCCATGCAAGCGAATCACACTATCCGCCCTGCCATCTACGCATCATCAAAAAATGATGTTTCAATGGCAGGTCAACAGTGCGAACCACAATACATGACACCAGAAGTCCACCATAGGCAGTTCAGCCTATTAATGACGCAATCACTTCTGTTGTATTTCTATCAAGCAGTATAGGCCGAATCCAACAAGACAAGGACCTTAATACTGTGTCCAGTAAATGATAGTAGACTAGAACAGTGAGAACAGGATAGTGGGTAGGTTTGGTATTGTATAAACATTTATTACACATATGGGAGGGAAACCCGAGGCCTGTAAACAGTAAACTAATATGAAACAAATATAAAGGTATGTTATCAGGCACTCGCAGGAAATAAAGAAGTAGAACACCAGACAACAGAAAAACAACAGACCACTGTTCTAGTCTACTATCATTTACTGGACACAGTATTAAGGTCCTTGTCTTGTTGGATTCGGCCTATACTGCTTGATAGAAATACAACAGAAGTGATTGCGTCATTAATAGGCTGAACTGCCCATGGTGGACTTCTGGTGTCATGTATTGTGGTTCGCACTGTTGACCTGCCATTGAAACATCATTTTTTGATGATGCGTAGATGGCAGGGCGGATAGTGTGATTCGCTTGCATGGCTAGGCGGGGTTGTCGCACGGAAGGTCCAGTGTTCAAATCCTGGGTAAGCCACTCATGTCTGTTGTTTTTCTGTTGTCTGGTGTTCTACTTCTTTATTTCCTGCGAGTGCCTGATAACATACCTTTATATTTGTTTCATATTAGTTTACTGTTTACAGGCCTCGGGTTTCCCTCCCATATGTGTAACACATTGTCAATCAGTGGCGTGTCTACAAAAAGTATTGTGTGGTTAAGTAGGAAAAATGAGTCTGCGAGTACATTTTATGACATTACAGCAAATCACAAATAGGATTTTTAAGTATTTCTGCAATGAAGCTACTCGAGGAAAACTATATCATTCTATTTCAAAACCACAAAAGAGGACTATTCATGCCTTGGGGATAAGCAAACGATCATTGCACCGCTGGATAGCGACATCTGAAATTTCTAATTCCAGTGTTTTACACACGAAAATTAGGCCAAGAGTGGTGGATAATTTTGACAGAGAATTGATCCGCAGAGAAATTTGATATATGTTTCACAATAATGAGGCAGTGACTTTAAGGAAATTGAAAATTTGATTAAGAAAGAATAATGACATTGATATTTCCAAATCTACGCTATGGAGGACTATTAGGAATTTGGGATTCACTTTTAGAAAATATGTTGGTGGTAGAAACTTTATTTGTGAGAAGCCTCATATAGTTGCAATGAGAAGCAAATATTTACGCGAGGTCAGAGAAATGAGAAGAGATTGTTATGATTTTGTGTATTTAGATGAAACATGGATCAATGCGCACCACAGTAATGAACGAGAATGGCAATCATCTGATGGGACAACTAAGAGACTAGTACCAAGCAGCAAAGGACAGCGCCTAATAATTGCACATCCAGGAAGCAGCCATCATGGGCTTCTAAATAATACTGAACTCATATTTGTTTCAAAATCCACAGATAATAGGGATTATCATACAGAGATGAATGGCAAGATATTTCAAGATTGGATTGTGAATCATGTACTTCCTTCATTGGATAGACCGTCGTGTTTGATAATGGACAATGCTTCCTATCACAACGTTGTGGCACCAGAAGATAAAGTTCCTAATTCATTAAGTACTAAAGATGTAATAAAGATTTGGCTGACCAAAAACAACATTCCATTCAACGAAATGTCCCTGAAGCCTGAATTACTTGGAATTGTAAAATGGACACAGCATACAAAGATATTTCACATAGACAAGGCAATTCAAGAATATGGTCACCGATGTTTAAGATTGCCTCCTTACCATTCTCACTTAAACCCAATATAATTAGTCTGGGCTAAAATTAAGGAACAGGTAGCAACAGAAAATAGAACGTTCAAATTAAAAGAAGTTGAAATACTTACGAAAGCCGCCATCTCCAAAATAGCCAGGGATTATTGGAAGAAATGTGAGAACCATGTGTTACAAGAGGAAGAGGAATATTGGACGAATGATGGTTTGTCCTTCATTCAGCCGAGATTGATTATCAATTTCTCAGAGACATCTGATTATGATTCGGATGAAGTTTAATTTCTTTAAAGATGACCTTACCGTTATTTACAAGCACAGTAGAGGAGCAACGTTCCATTATGATATTTATGAACCGCAAAGTTGTGATACCTATTGAAATAATTAGAACAATGAAGGTCCAGTTTGGTAGCGCACTAAATGTCAATGACAAACAATGTCACGAGTATCTCGCATGCAGATCATTTAAGAAATCAACTTCAACAGGTATTCATATGCAAACGTGATGGCCACATTATTGTAATAGTAGACACGAATATGCCTAATCAATTCACAGAATCTGTGCATGAAGTGGTAAAATTTCTTTTCTCGATACACAATAATTAGTATGCCGACAAAGATCAAAGGATTTCATTCGTTTATGGTAACTAGACAAGATGCACAGATATAAAGTATATATTTGTTGGGTCTAACCCAATATAACATCGTATGCAAAAAAATGGCATTAATACGTTGGACGGTTAATCAGATAATTACATTTGTTTGAGGGCAAAGCTAGTGAAACGTTTTATAGTCATAATGCTTTTATAGTTATTAATTTATTTACAACGTGAAAACAAATTTTTCGCTGTTTTTTTTTTTAAATTTCTGTGATGGATTTATTGCTGCGCTATAGGGGGCTTTATTTGTAGAATATTCTTTTTATTTCAGTATCCCCTTTAAACTATCTGTCTTACTGTAACCATCCAGGCAGTTCCCGACATTCTCGCTACCATGGTTTCAAATAAGAGTTTTAGTCAGATCGACAAAAATAAAATATTAGATGTATTTACGCAGTATGAGCCAATCCACGTAGTGTAAAATACTGCCTGGATGTTAAATGCGTCCAGGTTTATTGTGAAAAGGTCTGCCTATTTTCATCGGAGACAAGCAGACAAGCAGATACTGGGAAAAGCCTGCCGTTAAACTCCAAAGTATGCCTTGGACATGTGAGTTTTTGAGTTAGAAAATTATTCTTAAACGTATTGAATCTTTATAGTGTTAGACTCCTGCGTTTTATAAAGAATGTAGGATTATAGGTCTACCATTTATTTAAAGTCATGTTTAAATAATCCTATGATTCATTTAGTGTTATTCATAAGTTATGTCTGCGTTTGGTGTTAGGCCTTAATTTATTCGGACAGAGCATTATTGGAGTAGGTGGTTCATACATGAATTAGAACATGTGACCTGTACTAGAATGACATATCATATTATTATAATGTCGGTGTAAATGAAAGGCTCTTCGATTATTTTCTTCATTTTGATGGGTAAATTTGCTCGTAGTCAAAGATTTGTACACAGTAAATACAGAGCAATAGACCGAAAGGGAGGCATCAAAGAAGAGTTGGCCACTCGAAAAGCAGCAGCTGGGAGACTTTTTCAGGCCATGAATCGAGGATTCCTTAGCAAGGGAGAGGTTGGTAAGAAAACGAAGATGGCTGTATACCGCTCCACCTATATCCCAGTCTTGACATATAGATGCGAGTCATGGGCAACCCACAAAAGCCTGATCCAAACCTCAGAAACCCACAAAAGCCTGATCCAAACCTCAGAAATGAGGTATCTGAGGAAGGTGGTTGAAGTAACAAGAAGAGTCATGGTCCGCAACCAGACGATACGTCAAGGCCTAAAATCCCACCACTGCAGACCCAAGTAGAACAGTCCCAATTAAGATGGTTTGGCCATGTCTGCAGAATGGGAGAAGATCGGCTACCACGTCAAGCATGGGAAACAAAAAGCCAGGGATCCAGACCCCCAGGACGACCCAGAGTCCACTGGGAGGACAGCATTAGACAATATTTGAAGGACCGAGGACTAATTAAGTACCACGTGATATCACTGGTGTACTCATCATCGTGTGACCGGTAGCTTGGGATTTTAAGAATGAAAGAGAGTACAAAATAATGGTTTAAGAAAGATAGAGTTGCTAATAGACTATTTGACTTTGTTAAAGGGAAGTAAAATGAGCAGGAGAGTAGGTTTGAGGGAAGGGAGGTAATTCCATAAATTCCCTTTTTGGAGATATAACTTGGTATTTTTATTTAGTATTTCATGTGAGTTCTCAATTATGGTGTAACTGATTTGCATTGTAATGCTTTAGAAAGGTTGTTAAAGAAGGGTTTATGGGGTTTTGAGCTTAATCAGCAAAGGGAGACGACTTTAAATTACGTCCTTTGAAAGGTTTTGGTGAGTGATCAAAATATACACGCACGAGAAAGTTTTGCGAAGGTGAAAAAATTTTAGCAGACAAGGGGGAGAATGTTAAATTGGGGAAAAAGATTAAGTCAGTCTGATTTTTGAGCGCGAAATAACGAAGAAAGATAGGCCCAGCGAAAGTTATGCTGTATTAAACTTTTGTCTGGTGGTGAACGCCAGCTTGGATGGTGCACTAGGACGAATAGGCCACTGGAGGTGGTAAACGTCGGTGTTGTGCAGAAAACTATGTTGCCCAGCCATCAAGCCGTTCTATTTAGCCACTTTGATAGATGTAGGTGTGGGTTTCTGCTATGGTGTTTGTTTATTCATGGAGCAAGAAAAGCAGTGTTGCCTGTCAAGTATTTTGATGGTCAGCCCAAGACAAGAAATTACAGGTATGTCAAAACTAGCAAGTAATATACATCGTGTAGAATAAGGTGAACTTTTATACAGCACAGAAAATAAGATACTGTAGAGAATTATAGGAGAAAGAGACTTGGTTAAACTGTCAGCCCTTGTATTAGACCAGTCTAATATAGATACCCCAAGCTACTCTAACAGAGAAAGAAAGAATTATAGAATTTTATGTCGGACAGGAATGAGATCAGAGTTAGAACAACGAATAATAGCAACATTGTAAAGGTCAAGCAGTCGATAGACAACAGTGACTTCGCAAGTAGTCATATATTCTAACTAATGACATAACAACTGTAAAGCAAGAAGTAGCGACAGACGATATAAATGAGAGAAAGGAAAATGCCAGTAGAATTATGTACAGCAGCCATTATTGTAGAAAGGAGCCACCAAGTGAAGGTCAGCCACCCAGCGTTGGAGTGAATTTGACTTTTTTATGTAAATAAAGCTTGATTTGGTTCAGCCGATTTTAGTGTGAGGTCTATACATCTGAATGTAACATCATCATCATCCTCGTATTCGTCAGCACTGTGGAGAATCATTAAGTGGTTAAATTAACTATACATGATCTAACTGCCTACTGTGGGGTAGTGAAACGAACTATACGATAATACAACCCTCTCTCACTTATTGCACATCCGCTTGTACGGCCACAATCGCTACAGAACTTGCAACCACGGAACTTAGACCTGAACGATTATAACATTTTCTTAAACACTGTTTTCTATCAAACTAATTTATTTATCTATTTTGCTAAGGTGTCTTTGACTTTTGAAACGTGTCGTTTAGAAAAGGTGGTGAGAAGTGTTACTTACCTGTCTGGAGTCGTACGGATTTTTCCAGTTCCATCTGCCATTTGGTAAAGGTGTGTTATTTTCCAAACATTGATGAAGTGGGTATAAGATTCTCAGCTGGTTCAAGATGGCGGGGTTGACACAGATCTGAGGCGAAGTAGAATAATTACCACACAAAGCAAGATGACTTGAAATAAGTTGTTAATGTTTATACAGTTGACGTAAGCACGAAATAATAGTAATTTGACCTATCCAAAATATGGAATACTTAAAATCTCAAAACATTGAAACAACAGTTGTTTGTAGTGACAAAATCACACGGGACAAAACATTGAAACAACAGTTGTTTGTAGTGACAAAATCACACGGGACAAAACATTGAAACAACAGTTGTTTGTAGTGACAAAATCACACGGGACTAAAGTTTCAGCGGAGAGTAAGACATAGAAAAACGGAAAATAAGAATAATGCAACAGACGAAAATCAGACGCGATAAATATCACAAATGTGACAAGAAGGAATAATTATTTTCACACATGAAGGTGGAAGAATACACAATTTATATATTTGAAAAAATTAATGATTAAAAGGTAAAAATAATTTAAAGACTCACGTAAACATGCCAGAGAAAAGTAATGACATAATTCAACACCAGCTAAATCGTACTTAACCACCTGCTTACCCAAAGTAAAACCTGAGCACTATCCCAAACAAAGAGGCAAGAAAGATCACTAAATGTGTGATGAGATACACCAGACAAAGAGGCAAGAAAGATCACTAAATGTGTGATGAGATACACCAGACAAAGAGGCAAGAAAGATCACTAAATGTGTGATGAGATACACCAGACAAAGAGGCAAGAAAGATCACTAAATGTGTGATGAGATACACCAGACAAAGAGGCAAGAAAGATCACTAAATGTGTGATGAGATACACCAGAAACAGAGAATGACAGCCGAAGATATTAGTAAATTAATGGAAAACATGGAAACCATCAACTATTCAGAGTAATGGATAAAAAAAACAGTTTAGATACCTGGTCACAAAGCAAATTAATCGCCTAATGTTACTTGGCGTCAGCACCGCATGAGCTGTTTAAACGTTAAGTGGACTTTCTGGATGAAGGGGGGAACATCTACAAGACGTCATCATCAGACGTCAGATCAGATCATCAGACCTTACAAAGACTCAAAAAAGTGCGCATGCACGCAGCGGGACTTTCAAGGGGAACATTTCGCAGTTGAGTTGCAACCGGTAGTTGTTACATGTCTCTCAACACACTGGTCAAGTAGGTTTAAAAAAAAAGAAATAGGTACATTCTTTTTGAGTCTTTGTAAGGTATGCTTAAAAACGTGCAGAGATTATCTTACTTTTGTGATTGAAAGCATCCTCGTACCACATCATGAGCCCGAGAATATTTTTTTTTCAAAAGGGTACAATCTTTTATGGACACCCTGTATATATACATATATATAACTTAATTAAGGATGTGGGCAATAAAAATATAAACTACATGATGTGATCATCATCTACTCCGTGCTTCCTATTGAGCCTAGGGCTACCTCTGCTATTAGTTTCATGAGAAGAAACCAGCACGAAGCAGTCACCAGAGCTTGCAGTGGTGGTTTGTGTGGCCGTTCTTTTAATTAACGAGGTTGCCAGCGTCATGCGCAACTGTTCATCAATTTATACATGACAAAATGAAAATAAAATATACATTTTACAATTTACCCCAATAGTTTGAGTGAATTTATACACAGGCTTGACGCACAGACATCCGCAATATGTCGGGCAACTGTTTAAGATGCCGTCGTCCTTCAGATGAGTTAGTTATCTAGCTTAGTACACTTGAGTGAGGTTCCTAGGACTCGGGGCGTTAAGTTTTAGCACTGCAGTGTACTCTTTCTTTTAATTTTAAAAGGTGCTCCTAGTTCTTTTGCCTGTCCTCTAATGGAATCCTAAATATTACTTGTTATTCTGGGTGTCTATGATTTCTCCTTGACGAAGATGGAGTGCGGTACAGAAATCTTAAAATGCTTTAGGTTTTAAGCGGAATTTCGGCCCAAACACTTATGGCTCCCTGTGAGGTTCTATTGGAGCAGATCCAATCATAATAATGTAAAAATGTCACCCACTGAGGTTTTACTTGGGTGAGACCCAATTAAGTTTAGTTTCAATTCTAATCTTAACCAACCCTCACGGTAAGAAGCCCGATTTTTTGTAGGCGTTACGCTCATTCTCATCTGAACATGATCACCTGACATATAAGGTATTGCCCCTCTACGAGTCGTGTTTACAAAACCATGAAATCACGCGACCTGCCTCCCCTTGCGTGATGAAATTCATTTGTCCTCTTTTTCATGTCTTCAATCCTCTCCGGCAGTGTTAATCCATTATTTCTTCCACGTGCTCATTCTTCCAGCATTGTTGTTTACACTTTCATCGGTTGAAGCTATCTAGTCCAGTCTTATCAACCATCACGGTTACCTGGCCGCTTGACTGGTTCTGCAGGCACACCAGAGCGTTTGTTTGATTTACCATCAACACTAGACGGATTAGTGTTACATATCACATGCTGAGGAGTGGCTACAAATCCAGATGCGTGTTAGAGAATGTTGATTCGTTAACATGGCCGATAAAATATCAACAAAACCTTGTTCTCGGATTTTTCCATATGGTAACAGGTGGTATTTGAAGATAATGTTTTAACTTGCAGACGTGACAAGATAGGAAGGAGTGAAATACGAGAAATGATATAAGATTTCAGGCAGATGACTTTGATGTAATAAACACCTATGAAAAAAATATTACGTTGGAAGAGATTATCAGTGATAGATCGGGCCTGTAGTGAATTCGGTAAACATGACTGGCGACACGGAAGTGGCAAGACTTAATATTGTCATGAAGTATGCAGGCGAGTTTGAAAATAACATGTAAGCGGAATCGCGTGCGTGGTCATGAAGTAATGTTCTACGAGTACGTGAGGGTGAGGGAAACCCCTACCAAAATTAGACGCTTAGTGGTGATTGGATTGGTATTTAAATGCTAAGCAGAACTATTTCTGATTGGATCTTTTGTCAGCGAAGAAACGTGTGCATAAAAGCGAAAATGTCGCTAACCTCCATCATTTTTAGACTTATGCACTGACTTCTAATTTTGTCAAGGAGAAATCATAATATAGGACATGCCATAGTATCGGAAGTGAATTCTAAAGCTGGAAAAGAGGAACTCCAGAGTCATCCCTTTGCGTCCCAAGTTCTAGGATCCTACTTGAAGTGCACCCAGTTAGACACCTAACTCACTCGAAGGTCTACGGCATCTTAAACAGCTGCCCGACATATTACGTCCGGTGTCAGTGCATCACGATGTGTATAATAAGTCTTAACACAAATTACGTTGGGGTAAGTTGTGATATATATGTTTTATCATTTTATCTTATGTATTTGACATTATATATATATATATATATATATATATATATATATATATATATATATATATATATATATATATATATATATATGTTATGGGGCCGTAACGACGCCCCGGAGGCCCCCCTTCATGTTCATGGCATATTTATCGCCCATATATTTTCGCAGCCCACGTGACTGTCAGCCCACGTGACGGCGCGAGCAAGCATCGCTGGGATGTGGAAAGTCTGACGAAGTAGAAGATGTATTACTAGGCCATAATAACGCCTAAAAATTAGTTTTGGTGTATAGTTGTGTCTTATATTTGATAGTTGTGTGTTATATGTGATGGGGCCGAAAAGGAGACGCCCGCCCCCTTCCTGTTTTTGGGGCAGATTTATCGCCCATGTATTTTCGATGTACGCGAAGCATGCTGAGATGTAAAAAGTCTTCAAGATTGATGAAAAGGCCATAATAATGCCTTAAAAATTAAGTTGTGGTGTAGAATTGTGTTTTTGCTCTAGAAATAGTTGTGTATATTTCTGTTGTCGGCCTGGTAAAGCAAAATCGCGTGTGTTATTTGCGTGGCGCAATTAATCCGCGCAGCGCGCAGTAAGTTAAGTGATTAGCCTAGTGCCTATAAAAAGAGATAGCGGCCGGTAAGCGGGCCTACTTTGCCACAGCCGCTCAGAGAGAACAGACGAAGTAAGACACACAGAGCCAAGCTGTAAATGCCTTGAGCACGTGAGTTAATTTAAATTAGAATTAGTTTTATATAATTCTGAAATATTATCGATGTGGCTATTTTAATGTTTAATGAGATAAAAAGATAGATAGATAGATGTGAAAGTTTAAGAGCGATTATTTCATTAATCAGAAATGCAGATATAGTATGAAGCTATTTCACTGGAATTTAGATAAGATTAACAATAGCAAGATGGCACCCACGTGGCGAGGACTGTATAAAAAGCGGCGCCAGCGAGCCGGAATAACACGCCCCGTGTGGTAAATGTTACGCCATGTGACACGTTGTGTATTTAGTTCCAGTTTGGTTTAAGTCGAGAATAATTATATTTTATTTCTTTAATGTAAAAGTAATTGAGCGTATTTCACGATGATTGATTATTCTACTGTATATATTTATGGGTTACTTTGAAGTGAGAATATGTATTTAGATTTCTAGAGGGCGTGCGTTAGGCGTAAGGCACGTTGAGACAGGTGTTTCTCTGTTTGCTCCCGGCGGAGCATGGAAACACCAATGCAGCTGGTGTCCATTACAGGCCCACAATAAGCATTTTTATGCTATTGCTGTTGTTGTTTCACTGACGGTAACGATGTGTTTCATGTGATGAGATTCCCAGTTTCACCAGTGGTCATATACGACACGCTTGTTACCAGGCGCACCAGTCGCCACTTACGACATGTTCAGAGGGCAGTGACGAATATAGAGGTGGATCAGTTCGAGGTGGTGGTTTACTCTTATTATTGAGAGTATTTGATGTACATGTAGTTGAAGAATATTATTTTATGTCCAGTTGATTATTATTTAATTATTGTAATGTGAAGGATGGTTTGTGAGAGCACTTGGGCTC
Source organism: Oreohelix idahoensis (assembly GCA_024509875.1). Classification (NCBI taxonomy): domain Eukaryota; kingdom Metazoa; phylum Mollusca; class Gastropoda; order Stylommatophora; family Oreohelicidae; genus Oreohelix; species Oreohelix idahoensis. The sequence goes on from JAMPIV010012025.1 coordinate 134,871, forward strand.
ACTTGGAGATATATATTTCTCTTCTCCGCTCCTGAGGGAGCATGGGGCCACCAGTGTGGTTTCATCCGTATGAAGTATTCATATGCTCGTGCAGTAGTGGTTTAGGTAGCAATCTGTGTTACATGGTGAGATTGCCAGCCCCATGCACAACACCATACTAGTCTCATTGGACGACATGCATGAGTGTGTGATAGATGAGTGTGTGCTCTTGCAGTAGTGGTTTCGGTAGCAATCTGTGTTACATGGTGAGATTGCCAGCCTCATGCACAACACCATACTAGTCTCATTGGACGACATGCATGAGTGTGTGTGTGTGTGATAGCTGAGTGTGTGCTCTTGCAGTAGTGGTTTTGGTAGCAACCGATGTTACACGGTGAGATTGCCAGCCTCATGCACAACACTTTACTAGTCGCATTGGATGACACGCATGAGTGCGTGCGTGTGTGATAGTTGAGCGTGTAAGGTAGTACACGTGGAAGGACTGTTTGGCAGGTGAGAGTATCATTATTTAACTACTATGATTTTAACTATTCGTTGCTTTGTTTGTTTCTTCAGACTAGCAATCGGGCACATGCTGGGTGTTTTGTTTTGTTATGTTCGTTGGTTTATTTGTTTAATGTTTGCTTCGTGTGTTTAAGTGTCACTGATAGGGTTGTAAAAATAAATACAGCCCCTGCCTCAGAATCAAGAGTTTTATTGTTGTTCGGGTCGGTGCGAGTGTGAAAGGAGAGTGATCAAATATCATCATCATCATCTCGCCCACCCTATCACATATATTTGATAGTTGTGGGCCATATCTGTGTTTTCGTGCCTAATAGAGCAATAAAGGCGAGTGTTATTTAAGTGGCTAAATTACTGCGCGCGCAGACTAAGTTGAGTGATCAGCCCTAGGGCTTATATAAAGAAGTGCCTAGCCGGCGAACGGGCCTATTTTGCAAGAGCCGCCCAGAGAGAACAAACGAGACGAGGCGCCCTGTGTGGGTAGCAGATGGACAAAGAAACCAGAGCATATTAGCAATCAAGCACAGCCTGGGTGTTTGTTTGGTGTTTGGTTTGTTGGTTTATTTGTTTAATGTTTGCTTCAGTGTGCTCTTAATGTCACTGATAGGGTTGTAAAAATAAATACAGCCCCTGCCTTAAGAACCAGAGTTTTATTGTTGAATCGGGTCGGTTGCGAGTGTGCAAGAGAGTGATCAAATATCACAACATCATCATCACCATCTCGCCCACCCTATCACACACATATATATATATATATATATATATATATATATATATATATATATATATATATATATATATATATATATATATATATATATATATATATATATCTGTGTGTCTGTGTGTCTGTGTGTGGCTTGTGGATGTTCAGTTGCATATTAGGCTGGCAATCTCGTCATGTAAAATAGGTTTCCTCATAACCACCACTGCAAGAGCTGGCGACCGCTTCATGCGGGTCTCCTCATAAGGAGCCAACAGCAGCGGTGCCAAGTCTCCATGGAGAACAGATAGGGGATGATATCATGGTGTATATATTTATTAGAACCACTATTTTAGTAAGTTTTATATGTATAAATATGTATTCATAGAATGTTGCATTTGTCGTCTTCCATAGTCCAAAAGCAATTTCATCTGACTCAGTGGGATTTAATGTTCAGAGATAACGGGAAACATTCAGAGGAATATGAAATGGCGGATGGCAATGGAGGTCGCCTGGTGTTTATATTTAGGAGATCCTATACTTGTATAGAGGCGTTTGTTTCCTTTCAGTTTGTGATACAAGTTGCCAGCAGTCGACGCTAGACGCCTACATCAGATGAGCCTTAGAGACGCTTGTAAACTTCGTAGTTACTCTGACCTTGCTGAAAGGGATGGGCTACTGCAAAAGTATTGGACTCCAGAAGAGAAGAAACAGTCCAAAGTGCCACTGGGAACCAGCATAATTAATTGATTTGTTTCCTTGTTTAAATAACTTTATTTATTTCAGTCTAGTTAACCAATAATTGATTATTAAACTTATTATTTGTAAATGTAAATATATAGTAAATTTAAATCATTATTGAGTGAATTTGTACCCGTATGATTCAGGTTTTTTTTTTTTTAAATACACAGAGCTAATAAATTAATAGTTGCTGAATCACCTTCAGCTAGGGGCACAGAAGATGCGAGTCAATAATTTTCCTCTCAGAAAGAGTGGAGAATGTTAAATTCATAACGGCTTAGATGAATTGAAATTAGTTGTTATGCTTGCCATTCTGTAAAATACATGTGAGACTCCCTTATATAAAAGCATAATTCTTCTATAATATATCTCTGGTAAGAATAATCTTGAGCGAAGGTTGATACTCTTGAAGACCATTATCCTCGGACTCAAAGTTTGGCTATTGTTGGACCACTACTGCAGAGCGGGGGAGAGAATCCCGCCACACCTTGACTATTACTACTGATAGTCTCTTCCAAGGTGGTACTTTCTTCTAATCTTTGTTTATTACAACAAAGTCATCTTGCGGAAGTCGATTATTTCATTTATTTGTCTTAGTTTTTGTCAAGATTGTTATTCTTCCACCTACATCCCTGTTTACCAAAACAACCTGAAATATTTAGTGTCATATAAACAGGGCATAAGGATAGTCTGTGTATTTGTGCAAGTCATGCATGCAAAAGTACGACGTTATTTTAAAATGCCATATGTTGTCCTATTAACAGACTCATTCCACAGGTGTTTGTCACCAACTGCCGGCTGGTGTAAATAAAATACCTGCTTATCAATCAATACTTCGTCAGGCATAATCATATTGATTTACAACCAAAGAGTACGTGACCAGAACAGTCAATATGGGTGTGACAGGGATCTATCAAGAATCAGAAAATCGCTTGATGAAGCCTAAGAGAAAGATAATGATCAGACGAAACAAAACAAAAGGATGGTTGAGTGATTACGGACGGATGGGATTTGGAGAAAGGAAGATTGAACAAAAGAATAGCGAGCCGCGCTGGTGTAATGGTTATAACGTTGCGCTGGCAATCAGGTGTTCAAGGTTCAAGCCCGGGCGTCAGCATTTGAAAGAGTGTCAACGACCGGGATTTTTACTGAATAACCTGAACGGCTCCTGAGATAAACCCTCTGTGCATTGCTAAGCTCCTGACCGGGTTGAAAGGAAAGTCCACAGGGTCCCCAGCCTCGCAAAGACATGTCATTGGGCCAAAGGGCTGAAAACCCAAGTGCCGCTTGTTAAGAAAAAAAAAAGCCGACAGAATAAGATTTTTCTGTCACAAAGATGTAAACGCCTGACGATCTATTATAGTTAAAGGATATGAATGTGGAAATCTACACGACGTCAACACCAGACGATGTGGTTAAAGGGTAAGTAGACTTTCTAGAATAATGTGGAAATCTTCACGACGTCAACACCAGACGATTTGGTTAAAGGGTAAGTAGACTTTCTAGATGAATGTGGAAATCTTCACGACGTCAACACCAGACGATTTGAGGGTAAATAGACTTTCTAGAATAATGTGGAAATCTTCACGACGTCAACACCTGACGATTTGGTTAAAGGGTAAGTAGACTTTCTAGATGAATGTGGAAATCTTCACGACATCAACACCAGACGATGTGGTTAAAGGGTAAGTAGACTTTCTAGAATAATGTGGAAATCTTCACGACGTCAACACTAGACGATTTGGTTAAAGGGTAAGTAGACTTTCTAGATGAATGTGGAAATCTTCACGACGTCAACACCAGACGATTTGGTTAAAGGATAAAAATTATTTATGTGGAAAAGTGGATATCCACAGGCCAACATCACCAGAAAATCTAATTTCTAGATTGATGTGGACATCAACGATATCCTCAAGAAGAGTGGTATGAAGCTGATCGGGGTACATTCTGCGTAAAGGAATGATTATTGCTTCTTCTCACCTACTTTTACAATTGTAAAGTAAAACTACATTTATATCTTGTTACAGGAATGTTATGACAATACGATTTAGATCCGTTAGGCAATATTCCATGGTAACTAACATTTGGCAAAATCTTGCCCCAGTCTGAAGCATAAACGTAGACAGATATGGTTCCACTTTTCCCACTTCTGTTGAGTATTGAGGCCGCAGCGTTTCTGATTGTCTGGCACGTGGGTGGGATTTCGCCGCTGCTGAGGTATCTGAAACAGAGAATTACATGGCTATAAAAGCTGACAGCGAACAAGCCTGTTCGTCGTAGAGTATTATGAGTGACGTAACACTGGCGATCATCGTTGTGTAAACATATAAACAAATTAAGAGTGTAAACCCAAAGCCTATAAATAGTAAATAAATAAATATTATACACATATTGTTTTTCTGTTGTCTAGTTTTCTACTTCTTTATTTCTCACAAGCGCCCGAAACGTACCTTTTTGTGTATAATATTTATTTATTTACTGTTTACAGGCCTCGGGTTTCCCCTCTTTATTTGTTTAAATGCTTATAAAATGGAAAACCTACCCTCTGTCCTGTAGTGTTCTAATTCTTCTATCATTTACTAGACGCAGTATTATGGTATTTGCACTGTGTAATCTAACCTATACTGTATAATAGGAGGACAACAGAAGGGATTGCGTCATTAAATAAGCTGGACTGCCCTAAGTGTTACATGCTGCGAATCGCGCTCATGACCCCAGTCTTCGAAGCACTATTTTTGTGGTGCCTAGCTGGCAGGAATGATACTGTGATTCGCTTTTGTAGCTAGGCGTGGGTGCCGTTCGGAATTTCCTGGGTTGGATTCTCCGGTAAGCCAATCACTTCTGTCGTTTTTCTGTTGTCTAGTTTTCTGTTGTCTAGTTTTCTGTTGTCTAGTTTTCTGTTGTCTAGTTTTCTGTTGTCTAGTTTTCTGTTGTCTAGTTTTCTGTTGTCTAGTTTTCTGTTGTCTAGTTTTCTGTTGTCTAGTTTTCTGTTGTCTAGTTTTCTGTTGTCTAGTTTTCTGTTGTCTAGTTTTCTGTTGTCTAGTTTTCTGTTGTCTAGTTTTCTGTTGTCTAGTTTTCTGTTGTCTAGTTTTCTGTTGTCTAGTTTTCTGTTGTCTAGTTTTCTGTTGTCTAGTTTTCTGTTGTCTAGTTTTCTGTTGTCTAGTTTTCTGTTGTCTAGTTTTCTGTTGTCTAGTTTTCTGCTTCTTTATTTCTCAGGAGCGCCTGAAACACGTGACCTTTATGTTTATATTTATTTATTCATCATTTTGTTGAGTAGTATTTTCCAAAGTGTGGCACGCGTACCCCGAGTATACGCGAAACGGATTCAACGAGTACGCGGCAGAATTTTTTTTATATTCTACTGTATCAAATTTTGTAGTTGCTGAAAACAGTAAATTAAAATATCACATACGAGAATGGAGTACTGTGGAAATAAGCATTTTATTTATGGCGCGTGGGTCTATCATTACAACTGGTCCCGTGGCTGGAATTCTGCACTAAGCAATAACATGCTCGTGCGATAGTGGTTTCTACAGCAAAGTGTTTACTTAATGAGTTTGCTTGCCTACAGGCACAACTTCATATTAGTAGCTGTGTATGACATATTGTCGATTCTTAACTACAACAATAACCTAAGCTTCGTTATCGCTTTCTGTTTTCTGTTTTCTTTTAAGGTCTTACGTTTTCATTGTACCATTTGCGAAGTTTTTTTCGAAACAAAGTGTCGCGGGTAGAAAAAGATTCTTAAATTCTCTAGGTAAAACTCTTACACAAGAAAATGTATCACGGACATCAACAGCTGCTATCGGAGCTACTTGAGTAATCAATATAAAACATCACATTTTAAGACTGTAGCACGTGATGGCTAATCATTGTCAATACGACTCTGTCAAGTGTGGAATATAATTTGTTGCTCATTCTAGAGCACGCAGCTACCGCTAAAGCTGATTCAACTTGCTGAAGTCTGCAACAAAGCATGCACGTGCTATTGTAGTGGTGATGCTTTCTTTAGCTACTCGACTTCTCAGCCCCATGCTAAAACTTTTCTATAAATCACCTGTTATGACGCGATGCGTGCGAGATCTGTGGTCCGGTTCTACTTGTTGCTTTCTCAGGCACGTGCAGAAACAACACGAGGATAAATCATTTTAATGGCATGTTTGTAGCGACACGACAATTACCACTCTGGGAAATGCACCATCAGGGAAATTTACCCGTGAGATTTTAACTGTAATTACCATTCTCCTGTAATTTTAGCCGTGGGAATTAATTATCTTTGGGATTTGACTGTACATTACGATTCTATCTAAGGTTTTACACAATGAAATTTCATTTCATACTGGAGTTTCTAATAATAAAAGTAAATAACAGAAAATCTGCTTGTACTTGATTGGTAGAAAGTCATTCTGAAAAAAATATGATTGGTTGAAGAGTGGACGTCTCGGAAGGCATTCACGTCATCGCCAGCACTGACAAAACGACTGAAAAAAGGGTATGTAAGACGGTTTCATACACAATTCTACACTTCCCAAATTCCCGTCACGATCGTAAACCTGAGAAGACGTGCGGCGGACTGACCTACGCGTGTAAGAAGCCACAAGACAAAGCATACAGCTGAGAAGAAGACAAGTTAACTTGCTCTTGCAAGCCAATTTGCTTAGCAATAAGCTACAGGCTAAAATGACCTGGAAGTACTGTGTCTAAGGGTATGTTTAAAAAGGTATCGATCGTTAAGTTTATAAAATATCTAAGTGTCATGTAAAGGGATGTAATATTTAAAATTAATATTATGATTGACTTAGATTTACATTCTTTTATTTTGTAGTGGCACCCCCAAAACCACCTTGACAACTGTAGTTGGTCTTCAACTGAATATAACTTCAATCCTCAACACCATCGACTCAGCAAGGATCTTTCTCAGCACTACAAAATGCTAGCAATAAAAGCTTACAGTTCTTTTCAGAGCTTAGTTTTCAAATGCTATGTGCTCAGAGTTCTTCTTTCTCTTCTTCTTGTGATGGGGCAATAATAAATGTCCCAAAATCTCCCTGAAGTTCATATTGGTATTTTCACATCTTCAAGAGGAAGATATATTACTAGGCCACAATAAAGCTTAGCGATAGTTGTGTTTATTTTAGCTGTTTACAAGTGTTACAAAGAACCCAGTAAATAGTCCTGCGCCAGCTGGCTTTACGCGATTGCGCCGCGGTGATGTGGCCAGGCCGACTATATAAAGAAGAGAGCGTGAGCCGGCGAAAGAGCCTTTTCGCAAGAACAGCCCAGACAGAACAAACGAAACGAGGCGCCCTTGTGTGGGTAGGAGATGGACAAAGAAACCAGATCACGTGAGTTATAATGGTTAGCGTATTTTGTAGGGATTAGCTTTATTGTTCTGTAGTTTTATTATTAGTATTCAGCGTGGCACAGTTCTAGTATTTGAGAAAATAGATAAATACATGTATTTCCAAAAGAGATTTCTTCCAGGACATTAGATTTAGTTTTAAAGTTATAGATGAGTGAAAATATTGTGTGGATAGATTTTACTAGTGTTAAGTCCAAATCACAGCAGTGAGAGTTTAGTAGCAATTATTTCATTCTGCTAGAAAGGGCAAGAAAAGCGAATATAGTAGGAACCTATTTCATTCGTGAGGCCGGGCAGAAAAGCAGTCTACTACTAATATTAGAAGTTGGCATGATAAAAGCCAGGACCACGTGTTAAATGCGCATAAAGGTGGCGCCTGTAAGTCGACAATAACACGCTTAGTTAAAACGTGTTGTATGCCTATAATGTTACGCTATTTTATATTGGGTGAATTGACACGCGGGTGAAGGCAGGTTAATGTAATTTTCTTCAGTAATGGAAGAGATAGTTTTCGTGTTAAATTTCCTTTAGGTGATGTATTTAGTTCTTGTTATGTTAAGTCAAGAGTAATTTTATTTTATTCTTTGATGTAATGGTAATTTAGTGTATTTCACAATAATTGATCATAATTCTACTGTATATCTTTAGTGGGTTACTTTGAGTGTGGTGAGGATAGTCATCTAGATTTCTGGTGAGCGCAATGCCACTCCATTGTGCGTAAGGCACTTTGAGACAGGGTGTTTCTCTGTTTGCTCCTTGCGGAGCATGGAAACACCAACGTAACTGGTGTCCATCCCAAGCCCACAAGAAGCATTTTTATGCTATTGCAATGGTTATTTCGGTAACGATGCGTTTCATATGATGAGATTCCCAGTCTCATCAGTGGTCATATACGACATGCTTGTTGCTAGGCGCACCAGTCGTCACTTACGACATGCTTAAGAGTGCAGGAACGAATACTGATGTGGATCGGTTGCGAGGTAGTAGCTTATTCTCATTAATGAGAGTATTGGTTGTACATATCGTTTAATATTATTTTATGCATATTTCATTATTATTTAGTTATTGTTATGTGTCGGACAATTTATGAGAAAACGTGGGTCCACTTGGAAACAAATTATGTCGCTTATCACTCCTTATAGAGCATATGGTCACCAGTGTTGCTGGCCTCCGCATGGAGACCGAACAAAGCATTCAGATGCTCTTGCAGTAGTGGTTTCGGTAGCAATCTGTGTTACATGGTGATATTGCCAGCCTCATGCACAACACCATACTAGTCTGATTAGACGACATGCATGGGCTGAGTGTGTGTGCATGATAGTTGAATGTTTCAGGTAGCGTGGAAGAAAGACAGTTTGACAGGTGAGAGCATGGTGTTTCTCATTATTTAACTATTATGACTTTAACTAGTCGGTGCTTTGTTTGCGTTTCAGATTAGCAATTGAGCACTGGCTGGGTGTTTTGTTTGCTTTGTTTTATATGTTTAATGTTTGCTTTATGTGCTTATTGTAACTGACTGGGTTGTATTAATAAATACAGCCCCTGCCTTAGAATCAAGAGTTTTATTGTTGTTCGGGTCGGTGCGAGTGTGAAAGAAAGTGATCACATATCATAACAGCATCATCATCATCTCGCCCATCCTATCACATTCTTTATTACCTTTCATTTGATAAGGCACATTACAGTCAATATATTGTTCAAATGTTTATAAACGTCAAACAGCTTTGGCATAACTAAGAGCAAAGAAAATTAATTATAAGGGTTTTTAGAGAAATTTTAAAATGATGTCTATAGTCGTTCGATGTATTTTATTGCTTGCATAACGTCCTTCCTTAACTGACTTAGCCCTATGACAGTTTTGTCAATATGAGGACACTGACCGACAGTAGTTAATCATCATCAGAGGAGCGTTGTGACGGACGAATTTCAGCGTCCCTGAATTGTTAGATGATATTGTAATACCCTTGAATAGCATCGGGCCCCTGAATTTGTGTGTAGTTAAATCGCAACATGTTTCCCACGTAGAATTTTACCACGCGTGCTAATTAGTATGCATCATTTCCACGTGGATTATTCCCCACGCTGGATAATTAGTATGTAAACAGCTATCATGAGAATCCAGGAGTATCGCTTTGTCTTTAATTTTAGTTTAGCCACGCCTACGGGTTATCTCTAGAGCTATGAGCATCAAGCATTTTATAGTTCTTTTTCTGCCACCCTTTCAAGAAGGTGTTGCCAAGAGGAGACGTAAGCGGTCAGTACCAAAGACGGTTGTAGTCCATAGGAACGAGCAGAACGATTTCTCACCGACGGTTCACACGTTCATGCGAACCGGCTAAGACGAAGGAAATCGCTGGCGGACCAAGAGACGAACGGGGAAGGCTAGAGCTGGCAGACGCGGCTCGAAACGAGAAAAGTTCCCTGATTTCAAATAAGACGTGAATCTTCGCATGTCGCTATTACTTTTCATTTCATTAACTATATATTGGCATCGCCGAAAATGCAGTTTATTATTCGTTGCCCAGAGATTTGATGGAGTACTAGCTTATAGTAGAATCTAACTAGATTTCTTTTGGATTTTCTTCTATATTGGAGTCTAATTCATTCTGTGGTACGGTAAAAAAATATATTAGTCTTGAGTGATTGAGTCGTTTAGTTCCTTCATTTATTTCACTGGATTTTGTGATTAATTTAAACATGTTAAATAAATTCATAAGCAAAGTTTTCCAGATGTAAATTGAATAATATAACTATCCGTTATTTCCCGAGATAATAGATGTGCAACATAATCTTAAACGCTAGGCGAGCAAAATGGTTTTTTTTTAACCTTATATTTCTAGTTCATCTTTGTGTAAATTTTGAGTAATTAACTGTTCATAGCTAGTGGTAATTAAATCGATACATTGGCTAGTCACTCTTGAAATTTCTTTAATATAAATAATTAGTACTAGAATGATTTTACAGGTCTTACCGAATAACTATGATAATTAGCAAAACAGACGATCAACCCACATTAAAGATAAGCGATTGCCATCATAACACCGATTTTCAAAAAGGGTGACAATCGACAATGTGGAAACCACAGAGGCATATCCCTTCTCAGTGTCCCTGGTAAAATCTACTCAAGAATTCTAGAGCAGAGACTCCGATGCCTAGCTGTGCCACAATTGGATAAAACCCAGTGTGGATTCCGAGCAAACCGAAGTACTCAAGACCTAATCTTCACACTCAGGCAGCTGAGTGAAAAGGCCCTTGAGTACAAGAGTGAGATCCATCATTGTTTCATAGATCTGGAAAAGGCGTTTGACAGGGTCCCCTGGAGCAAACTTTGGGACTGTTTCGCAAGGAAGAATATTCCAGCACCTCTGATTCATGCTATACAGAGCTTTTACAAGTCTTGCAGAAATTATGTGAGGACAGCAAACTATAAGTCAGAAGAGTTCAGGCCCACCACTGGTGTAAGACAAGGCGATATCCTGTCACCTTATCTTTTCATACTCCTCATGGACGATGTCATCAAGGCATGTAAGGAGAGAACAAGAAAGTATTCAGTGGGGTACTGGAAAATGAGACAGGTCTGTATTTCAGAGCTAGCATATGCTGATGATGGTGTCCTGATTGCTAAATCAGAGACACATCTCCAATCCAACCTGCAAGTCTGGAAGGAAGAGCTGGAGAAGAGAGGGATGGTCATAAGCAGCTCTAAAACAAAATCCATGGTGATATCACGAGAAGAAAGAAAACATCAGATTAAGTTGGGAGAACAGGTCCTAGAGCAGGTCGACCACTTTAAATATCTCGGCGCTATTATAGACCGAAAGGGGGGGGGGGGAATCAAAGAAGAGTTGGCCACTCGAAAAGCAGCGGCTGGGAGACTTTATCAGGCCATAAATCGAGGATTCCTCAGCAAGAAAGAGGTTGGTAAGAATACGAAGATGGCTGTATACCGCTCCACCTATGTCCCAGTCTTGACATATGTATGCGAGGCATGGGCAATGACTACAACCCACAAAAGCCAGATCCAAACCTCAGAACTGAGGTATCTGAGGAAGGTGGTTGAAGTAACAAGAAGAGACATGGTCCGCAACCAGATGATACGTCAAGGCCTAAAATCCCACCCGCTGCAGACCCAAATAGAACAGTCCCAACTAAGATGGTTTGGCCATGTCTGCAGAATGGGAGAAGATCGGCTACCACGACAAGCATGGGAAACAAAGAGCCAGGGATCCGGACCTCCATGACGACCCAGAGTCTGCTGGGAGGACAACATTAGACAATCTTTGAAGGACCGAGGACTAGAATGGAACCAGGCCAGGAAAAAGACAGCTAATAGAATAGTCTGGCGCTCTCTCTTCCAAACCTCTACACCTCACGGTAGAAGGGGAACGACTAAGCAAGTAGTAAGTAAAGATAAGTGTAAATGGGAAAATCCTGGAACAAGTCAGTAGCTACGTATATCTTGGTCATATAATAACAGAAGATGGCAGATGTGAAACAGAAATCAAGAAGAGAATAGGAATGGCCAAAGCTACATTCAACAACATGAAACATATACTGACATCCATACAGTTATCTCACAAATTAAAACTGAGAATCATAAAGTTTTATATATATTCTGCATTTCTGTATGGTGTAGAAACATGGACGATGAATAAGCATTTGGAAGAAAGAATTGAGGCTCTTGAAATGTGGATATATAGAAGAATGGGGCGTATCATGGAAAGAGATGAAAACAAATAAGGAGGTCCTAGAAAATCTAGGTATGAAAAGAGAACTAATGAGGGAGGTCAAAGTTCGGCAGCTAAAATACTCTGGCCACATAAAAAGGCATAACACCTTGTAGAAGACCATAACAGAAGGGAGAGTTGAAGGCAAACGTGCAAGGGGAAGACAGCGCTATATGTTGGAAGATAACATCAAGAGATGGACAGGAAAGAGTCTATCAGAGTGCACCACCAAGACAAGAGACAGAGGACGTTGGAGATCCATTACAGCCAACCTTCGTTGTGGAGATGGCAACTGATGATGATGACCGAATAACGCGGGGGTTAGAAATAATTATAGTAGAACTACCACTTTTATATATTCTCTTTATACAGGTGATCAGACCTTGCGATCCATGGTTTTATTATTAGAGAGTCATGTTCAGATGGCTTATGGCATCTCAAAGTATATGTTCCAAACATAATAACATTGACTATACCAAAATCTGATTGTTGGAGACCCTTATAGGTCCACCGTCTAAACCCATGAGAGCGGTTAATTAACCAGAACGATCAATTGTTTACTTGTGTTAACAGTTAACTGGAACGGACAATGCCAGCAGATTTCTATATATTAATTCTATAAAGTTCCCTGGCCTGATGAGGCAGAACTTACAGCACAAATTTATTTAATTAAACCCATATGACAGTAAACTGTGTTCCTACCACCAACTTCTACAGAGAACATTTTCGGCTATTTCTTTTCCAAAAAACAGCCTGTGAGTACCATTCCGCTGTTTGAGATATTTCCCAGTCATTATGACAGAATCCTAGAAAACAAACTTAGTCACAATTTAAATACATGCAATCCGACGAAGAAGACCCGCCAGGAAAAAATTATCAACCAACGCACCCATCCAGCGAAACCTCCGAGAGAAAAATAGCAGTGCCTATGCGGAGATTTCTGGGGCTGTACGGGACAAAATTAGCAAGACATTTAATAGTCTTTAATTCATGTTGTGTTTTGATAAATTTCTTGGACGCAAGCTGTGTCGGCAGAGGGTAAGTTTGACTGTTGTGAGTGCTCACTACATGAATGTTGAGAGTGGAAAAACGGAACGAAAGAATTTAGTTTACTTAAGTTTACTACTAATATAACACCTTTTATCTATCTCTCACTAAGTCCGAAGGCCCACGGGACAGTTATACTAAGGACATACCGGTTACCCGTCCCGACTAACCCCACTCCCATTGTCAATCCTTTGTTTGATCTGTTGGGTAAACAACCTCGGGTAGGATCCTTTTTTTCCTAGTTTTTCCATGTTCCAGAGGGAAGGTCTATGAGAATATATATATATGTTGTTTATTTATTTTCCATTTATGTAACTATACTTTCACCTGATGACATGATAACGATGTATTCACTGTTGTAACCTATTTTTTTCTTCTAAAGATATAATAAACCTACACAAAACCCTTAAAACTATTGGTGTCGGTCAAAACCCTCCCCTGATATATATTTATTTGTGACCCCTCATAGTTTACCTATTCGTTTCTACGTATGTACGTATTTATGTCGCAAAATTGTTTGTGTGTGCGTACGAGAGGATAGTATATTGAATCAATATCTAGTGAGAAAATGCGTCTCCAGTAAGTGTGTCGTACTAGATAGGTTGGATTGAAACTATTATTAAATCCAAGACAGTATTTTTCTCCTTCACCTGTACTCCTCGTAAACAGGACTATTTATCACACCTTTCTCTCACATAGCTTTCACTATCTCACCCCTGCTCCATTGGGACCATAAAAATAAAGCCTATCTAAAATCTGGCGACTGTGCAGTAGACATTAAAAGAAGACTTGCAATTGCTTCACATAAACTAATACAGATGAAAAACCTATGGCAAGGCACAAGCAAAGAAACAAAGTTACAACTGATCAGAGCATGTATATTCCCAGTAGCAACATACGGCTGCGAGACTTGGACACTCAATAAAACAGTTGCAAAAAAGATTACATCATTTGAAATGAAATGCTACAGAAGGATGTTGAGAATACCCTGGACAGAAAAAAAGACCAACAGAGAAGTACTGCACTCACTAAACGTACAGGAACATTGGCTCCTAAATACCATCGCAATAAGGAAGCTGAAATTTCGGTCATATAAAAAGACATAATAGTCTGGAAAAAACAGTGATGGAAGGCATGGTCCCTGGAAAAAGGGGAAGGGGTCGACCTAGACGACGGTGGACCCAGGACATCACAGAGAGTCTGAACTTGTCTTTGGCTGATGCAGGTCGACTTGCCCAGAATCGTCATGCATTCAGAGCAGCTGTAATGGAGACAACGTTCTGGAAAGAATACGTCACATGATGATGATCTAAATCTCACGACAGGCGTCTTAGTTTTAAACAACAGACACCATGACCTTGTTCATATTTTGCAGGTTCAGATATCAGTGGGACGTTACAACAAACTTCTGGGGAAGTGAATGTCCTACTGGGGAAGTGAATGTCCTGCTGCAGTGTATGAGTAAACGATCAACACTGCATGACTGGGAGTAGCATAGTGACTACCTGTCTACCTGAGTAAAGTCCTTCGGAAGTCCAAACAGTACCCAACTACAGAACTGACTGTACACGAATTTTCAAGCAGGTAAGTGCTGACATAACGAAAACAAAACTAGACGCCACCAACAGCCATACTGTGCTCTACATGATGATAAAAGACAGTGACAATTTATAAAATTTCCAGCTTAGGATTTGTAAATATCCATCTGCAATTTTTACTAGACATATAATTAATTATTAAAACGTATTGATTGGTTGTTTTTTTTTTTTTTAATAAATTGCAGTTTATAGATTTATTTAAATTCCAGTTACAACACGAAATGTTGTGTAAAATTCCAAAGAATATTTATTGTTAAAATTGGTAAGGGAAAATTAACTAGCTGCATTCAAATCAACTATTAAAATAGACACCCTCGGAGCATAGGTCCAGCAAGAAGGTGACTTAATTCTTCTATAGCTACCATCTACAACTGTGCAGTTATCTACTTGATTTATCTTGTGCCATCCCCACTTCTAGTTCACCAGCTCTCTTCTCCATTTATATAAACTATTGTATTATCTAACCTCTATCTCGCCACAGTGTTTCAGTTTTTTATTTCAGTGGTTGCTGATAGAAATCATCATGTTACTTTGCGCTTCTTACAGGGCATGAAGCTATCATTGTAGTTAGTCCAACAAGAAGCTATCATTGTAGCTAGTCTAACAAGAAGCCTGTACAAGCAACTGCATGTTTTTTTGCAACTGTGGCTATTTATTTTACATAATGAGATCACCAGCCTCAAGTAAAACCTCAGATACACCTGGTAACTAAAAATAAGGCATATATCCCTTGTTACGTTTTGACTTCAGTTCAAAAGGTTGTCATAGCCGGAAGTTGTAGTGAGCAATAAGTTCTCACTGCCGAGAAATGCTTCTGCGGCACGCGCCTCAAATAGCGTCTGACAACCAAGTCCAGCTCCTGGCCTTCATGTGTGGGTCGATTACAGAAGGGGCTAAGGCGAGCCACTGTCGCCTTAAAATCTAGTTTCAGGCAGATAACGCTCTTGATTCTTGGTTGGTAGCCTTTCTAGAAGGTAAAACTCTGATTTCACACCTCTGTTGCCTTACGAGAAAGGAAGTCTATTTTGACATTGTTTGTGGCAACTGCTGCAACGTGGCTGGTGCCAAACTGTATCGGCTACTGTCGTTCTTTTGAACCTATCACCTACGTTGGAGAGGAATAACATGCTGCGTGGGCAACAGCTTGATCTCGATATAACTATGTCCACGCTCGCGGCCTGGAGAGAAAACACCTCGCCGAAAGCAAATCCAGGCAACAAGCAACTGAGAGCTGTCACCTTAAGGGCACATTCCCATAATCAGTCAAGACTGGAGGAGGCTAATTATCTTTAGTTTTTGCTAATTGAAATTGCGGAACTAACACTGAATGCACTCACCCAAATGGTGGGAGACCGTTAGGACCTCCCAGGTCACCATAAGCAGTGTACCCTGTGCCAATACTGTAAGTTCCACATTTGCCAGGCCGCTTAATGCACATATCTGGAAATAAATTATGCCACATCTCGATCAAATTGTACAAATGTTGTTGATTAATGGAGAAGTCGTTGAAGTGTAGACATAATGTGGATCTAGAAATCGTTGAGGTGTAGACATAAAGTGAATATAGAAGTCATTAAGGTGTATACATAAAGTGGATATAGAAGTCGTGGAGGTGTTGACGTAACCTGAATATAGAAGTCATTACGGTGTAGATATAACGTAGATATAGAAGTCATTAAGGTTTAACAAAACGTGGATATAGAAATCATTGAGTTATAGACATAACGTGGATATAGAAATAATAGTATATATATATATATATATATATATATATATATATATTATATATATATATATATATATATATATATATATATATATATATATATATATATATATATATAGGTCATCAGGGGGAGATCAACAGCGCTCTGTCTCGACGGATAAGACGTTAGAAGAACGCAGCCAGGAGTCAATCCACAGTGCTGAGTACATTCAAGTTGATCTGCCAGATGATGATCTCACACACTTCTTGGACGGGAAGAGAGATGCAATAAAGTTTCCACCTGCCAGTGCAAAAGGGCTTTGGGAACAGCTGGACGAAGCCTTGGCAAAAGAGTTGGATAACAACCTGAAGCTGATAACTTTGGAGAAGAAGCTAGAAATCTTCAGCGACATAATATATCTGCACTGTCGCAAAGTGTTCGGAGTGAGGGAGGCAAGGGAAAGTAACCCATCACGGAAAAGTAGAAGACAAATTAAAATAGATGAAATCAGGAAACAGGAGAAGCATGCCCGAAAACTGTTCAAGAACGCAGTTGCCACAGAGAAGGAAGGGTTACGGCAAGTTTGGGAGCACCTGAAAGGCCAACATAATGCCCTTTGTAGAGCGGAAAGGTTGTGCAGGAAGAGAAGGAAGACTCGAAGGGATAGGGAAAGATTCTTTAGGGAGCCCTTCAAGTTTGCCAAAGAACTGTTTGAGCAGCCACGGTCGGGTACGCTAAACATCAGGAAAGAAGACCTAGAAGAACACCTTAGAATGACATATTCAGATGGTCGCAAAGATGAGCCGCTCAGCAGCATGGCAGGCCTTAAATGGCCGGGTAAGCCAGGAGCTGAATTTAACACCAAGCCCCCAACGGTGCAAGAGGTAGAAAGCATTGTCCAGAAAGCTCGGTGCAAGTCAGCTCCAGGTCCTAATGGCGTTCCATATGTGGTGTATAAGAGATGCCCCGAGGTTCTCAAATGACTGCTCCGTTTACCGAAGAATGCGTGGAAAACCCAGCTCGTAAGCAAGGAATGGAGAAAGGCAAACGGAGTCTACATCCCGAAAGAACAAAATTCCACAGACATCAGTCAGTTCAGGCCAGTCTCACTACTCAATGTGGAAGGGAAGATATTCTTCTCAGTGATGGCGAAAAGACTCACTACATACCTCCTGGCAAAAGGGTACATTGACACTACCATTCAGAAAAGAGGTATCCCAGGTACACCAGGATGTCTAGAGCATGCCGCAATGATCTGGGAAGCAATCCAAAAGGCAAAGTCTGACAGAACAAACCTCCATGTAATCTGGTTGGATCTAGCGAATGCTTATGGATCCGTTCCACACCAGATGTTGTGGCAGGCCCTAGAAATGTATCATGTTCCACAAGAGATTGCAGCAATGCTGAAGCTGTATTTCGCAGGGTTTGCTGTCAGATTTTCAACCAGAGAGTATACAACGAAGTGGATTGGCCTTGAAGTTGGAATTGCGAAGGGATGTACCATCTCCCCGATACTATTCGTCATAGCTATGCAGGTAATCCTCAATGCGGCTGAAGGAATGGCTATAAGTCCAAAGCTCGGTGGAATGTGTCACATGCCACCGCTCAAAGCATTCATGGATGACACAACAATTCTGACATCAGATGAACATCAGGCCCGGAGGATGTTAGCACGCCTGGATGAACTAGTCAGCTGGTGCAGAATGAGCTTCAAACCCAAGAAGTCGAGAAGCCTATCAGTCAGGAAAGGGAAGATAGCAGAGGTCATATTCACGGTTTCCAGCCAAAGAATCCCTACTGTCATTGAGGAACCTGTTAAAAGTCTTGGCAGGGTGTACGATGCCTCATTAAAAGACTCGAAGGCAGTGCAACAGACAATAGAAATGGCAGACAGAGGGCTACAGATCATAGACCAAACCAGACTCCTGGGAAAGTTCAAACTGTGGTGCCTCCAGTTCATGTTGATACCGAAGTTGCTGTGGCCACTGCTTATATATGAAATAAGCACATGTACAGTGGAAGCTACTTCGATTACGGAAACAACAGCAAATGGATTGATTTGCCGTTGCCCTAAAGACGCCAATAGGCGTGATGGGAAACAATGGCAAAGAAAACCTATCTGCTGTTGCCCTAAGACGCCACTAGGCGTAATGGCCACTGACTGCTTTGACGGTCGGTGGCTAAGGACGGAAGAAGAAGAAGAGACAGTGGAAGCTATAGAGCAGAAGGTCAACAAGTTCATGAGAAAATGGCTAGGGGTACCACCAGATCTGTCAGATGTAGCACTGTACTGCAAAAAGTCAAAACTTCTGCTTCCCTTCAAGTCAGTTGTTGAAGAGTACAAAGTTGGAAAAGCAAGGCTTGCAATGATGCTACGCGAGTCAGCTGATGACGTGGTTAAGTCCATTCAGCCCACACTGAAAACGGGAAGGAAGTTGAGAGTGGAAGAAGCTGTTGATGCTGCTGAAGAGTCACTCAAACTGAGAGAGGTAATCGGATACACACAAACGAATAGACGGGAATTTGGGCATGGTGACATCCGCTGGTGGTCCAAGGCATCAAGCAGGGAGCGCAGAGACATGGTAGTTCAGGAGATACGAGGAGCTGAGAATGATAAGAGATTGCAAAAAGCAGTGCAGCAGGTCCAACAAGGCCAATGGACTACATGAAGAGGAGCCCTGCAGAGGTCCTTGACATGGAATGATATATGGCATATGGCACCTCTTAGGCTCAGCTTCGTGGTTAGATCAATGTATGACCTGCTGCCGTCGGCCACCAACCTTGTGAAATGGGGAAAGTCGGATGATGAGCAGTGCCCCCTGTGCCAGGGGAGGCAGACACTTGAACACGTGCTCTCAGCGTGTAAGGTGTCATTAGGGCAAGGGCGATACACTTGGCGCCATAACAAAGTGCTAAATGAGCTTGCTGCGACAATAGATCAGGCAAGGATGAAGGCGAATAGCAAAGTCCGGCCAGACACCGCAAATACATACTTTCTGAGGGCAGGAAAGTCAGCACACCCCAAACCGAGTAAACCTGGTAGCAGTTTACCATCTCTTCTTGACTGTGCAAACGACTGGCAGATGGCGGTAGACCTACCTGGACGGGGGCATATCCAGAGAGTATCAGAAAATCGCAGAGACGGCCGGATATATAGTGCTTCATTCTTCAGCAACGCTTCAGGTCATACTGATTAAACTGACCGTACCATTTGAATCCAGATTAGACGAGCAACATTCATTCAAAGCGGCCAAGTATAGCGATCTGGCCGCGGATCTGAGACACGATGGATTCAATGCAAGGGTCATGGCGGTTGAAGTGGGCGCAAGAGGGCTTGTGACTGCATCAGTGTATGGTTTATTGAAACTGTTGGGGCTGAGGGGACAGTCTAGAACAAGGGCACTGAAGAGGCTTAGTGAAACTGCCGAAAAGGCATCAGGCTGGCTGTGGAACAACCGCAATAGGCAATGGAAATCGTGACAATAAACGCGGCGCTACAGAAAACACCAAAATTTTTTTAAGTTCCACAACGCTGAGTTTTTTTGGTGTACTAGTGAAAGGGCTGCGACTCTGGGGCAACAGGCGATGTATACTAAAAGGGGTGTCAGGAACAGAATTTCAGTGACTTGCGGCGCGCAGGGGCTAAGGCTCGTCGGCTGCGCGCTAGTGTCTCAGTGTGTGTCCTTAGTTGTGAAGGGCGACGGAACGAACGGAATAATTTGTCTTCTCTTTGTTACTTTCACAATTGCCTCCACGGCTGGCGTTGTGGATTTAAAAGTTGCTACCATAAGTGAAATGGGTTCATTTTCGATACAAGACAACAGAAAGCTGAGACGCTTGGGAGTCATGACCCAAGTGGGCCCGCCCCCCTTAGAGTGTAAAGGAGTAATCGGGCCGAAACACTTGTCGGATGGGGGGACTTCTTCTGATGATCAGATTGCTTCCTGTTGTATCGCTCTGTAAAGAGTTTCCTATCATCATCATCATCTTATATATATATATATATATATATATATATATATATATATATATATATATATATATATATATATATATATATATATATATATATATATATATATATATATATATAAAATTGTAAAGATTTGTCCGCTGTGTGTATAGTAGTACTGTTTATAGTCGCAATGTATTGGCTAGTACTGCTTATAAAAGCAATAGTTGTAATAATAGTGTGTATTGTAACATTCTATGTAGTGGTACTGTTTGTAGTAGTAATATCTGTAGTAGTAATATTTGTAGTAGCAATATTTGTAGTAGTGCTGTTTGTAGTAGTAATATGTTCAGTAGTGCTGTTTGTAGTTGTAGTAGTAATATGTGTAGTAGTACTGTTTGTAGTAGTAATATTTGTAGTAGTGCTGTTTGTAGTAGTAATATATGTGGTAGATCTGTTTGTAGTAGTAATATTTGTAGTAGTAGTAGTACTGTTTGTAGTAGTAATATTTGTAGTAGTACTGTTTGTACTGTTTGTAGTAGTAATTGTTTTGTGGTAGTACTGATTGTAGTAGTAATAGATGTATTAGCAGGAGTACTGTTTATAGTAGTACAATTTGGAGTAGTACTGTTTGCAATAATAATATATGTAATAGTATTTTTGTCGTAATAATATATGTAGTACTACTGTTTCTACTAGTAATATTTGTAGTAGTACTGTTTTTAGTAGTAATATTTGTAGTAGTACTGTTTGTAGTTGTACTTTTTGTAGTAGTAATTGTTTTGTAGTAGAAGTAGTATTGAATGTCGAAGTATTAGATGTATTAGCACTAGTACTGTTTATAGTAGTAATATTTGTAGTAGTACTGTTTGTAGTAGTAATATATGTAGTACTACTGTTTGTAGTATTAATATGTGTAGTAGTGAAATTTATTTTAGCAATATTTCAGGTAATACTGTGTATGGTAGAACTGTTTGTGGTAATATTTGTTTATCATATCCTTTAAGATTAGAAGTGGGAGCCGCGCTGGTGTAATGGCTACGACGTTGTACTGGCGACCAGGTGTTCATGGTTCAAACCCGGCCGTCGGCGTTTGAAGAAATGTTTACGACCGGAAATTTGACTGAATAATCTGAACGGCTCCTGCACATAAATCCCGTGTGGATGGGAAGGAGCGAAGCTCCTGACCGGGTTGGAAGGAAAGTCCACTGACCCCCCAGCCTCGCAATGACATGTCATTGGGCCGAAAAAGCCGGAAAGCTCGAGTGCTGCTGGTTATAGAAAAAAAAAAAAAATATTAGAAGTAGTGCTTATAATATTTTTTAAAAAAATTAGTAATTGGGCTGAAGGTAGCGTAGTTTCAAGTAGCGCTTTGGTTGTAGTGCTTAACGGCATTTGTAATTTTTTTTTAGATTGTTTGTGACAGTACTGTTTGTACTTATCTTGTTGACGGTAGTATCACGTTGTATTAGTATTGGTTATTGTAATGTGTTTATAGGCTAGTAGTTTTGTGCGTGTGGTCGTTTTTTGTTTATTACGTTGGCATTGTTTGTGGTAATGCTGTCTGTGACTGTGTTTTTGATGGTTACAATAATTGAGTGTGTGTGTGTGTTTTAGCAATGTGTGGGATACTGATGTTTATTGTAGCAAGGATTGAGATTCTATTGTTTAGCTAGTATCGTTGACAGTAGCAAGGATTGAGATTCTATTGTTTAACTAGTATCGTTGACAGTAGCTAGGATTGAGATTCTATTGTTTTACTAGTATCGTTGACAGTAGCGAGGTTTGAGATTCGATTGTTTAATTAGTATCGTTGACAGTAGCAAGAATTGAGATTCTAAGGTTTAACTAGTATCGTTGACAGTAACAAGGTTTGAGATTCTATTCTTTTACTAGTATCGTTGACAGTAGCAAGGATTGAAATTCTATTGTTTTACTAGTATCGTTGACAGTAGCAAGGATTGAGATTCTATTGTTTTACTAGTATCGTTAAGAGAAGCAAGGGTTGAGATTCTATTCTTTTACTAGTATCGTTAAGACAAGCAAGGATTGCGATTCTATTGATTTACTAATATCGTTAAGAGAAGCAAGGATTGCGATTCTATGGATTTACTAGTATCGTTGAATGAAAAAAAAATAATGAAAAAAACCGCACAAATAGTAATACGTCTTACAAGGAGATATGATAAGAAAATTTCTACGTTACAGCCACAAGGCCTTCGTCAGGGACAGACAAACAAGAAACAGGAGGGAAAGAAAGGTTTTACCCCCGTCTTACGGCAGTTCGCCTCACACACTTAGTATCGTTGAGAGTAGCAAAGATTGCGATGATGCCCTGTACCCTTTGTTCTGAAGGCCCCAGGGTGGGAGAGGCAGAGGTAGACGGAGTAACATATGGAGTGGAGAAATGAAGTAACATATGGAGTGGAGAAATGACGTAACATATAGAGTGGAGAAATGAAGTAACATGCGGAGCGGAGAAATGAAATAACATATGGAGTGGAGAAATGACGTAACATATGGAGTGGAGAAATGACGTAACACATGGAGTGGAGAAATGACGTAACATATGGAGTGTGGGGGAATGACGTAACATATGGAGTGAAGAAATGACGTAACATATAGAGTGGAGAAATGAAGTAACATGCGGAGCGGTGAAATGAAATAACATATGGATTGGAGAAATGATGTAACATATGGAGTGGAGAAATGACGTAACATATAGAGTGGAGAAATGAAGTAGCATGCGGAGCGGAGAAATGAAATAACATATGGAGTGGAGAAATGACGTAACATATGGAGTGGAGAAATGACGTAACATATGATGTGGAGAAATGACGTAACCTACAGGGTGTGGAAATGACGTAACAGATGTAGTGGAGAAATGACGTAACATATGATGTGGAGAAATGACGTAACCTACAGGGCGTGGAAATGACGTAACAGATGTAGTGGAGAAATGACGTAACATATGGAGTGGAGATATGACGTAACACATAGAGCGGAGAAATGACGTAACATATAGAGTGGAGAAATGATGTAATATATAGAGTTTAGAAATGACGTAACATGTGGAATGGAGAAATTACGTAACATATAGATTGAAGAAATGATGTAACATATAGAGTGGAGAAAGGACGTATCATATAGAGTGGAGAAATGACATAACATATGGAGTGGAGAAAAGACAAAAAATTTAGGGTGGATAAATGACGTAATATATAGATAGGAGAAATGACGTAACATATGGCGTGTAGAAATGACGTAATATATGGCGTGGAGAAATGACGTAACATATAGGGTGGATAAATGACGTAATATATAGATAGGAGAAATCACGTAACATATGGCGTGGAGAAATGACGTGACATATGGCGTGGAAAAATGAAGACAGCAATGAAGTGGATGGGGAAAACGAGAAGGACAAGAGGACGTGGCATACGTTTGTTGGAGGCCTATTCTCCTCGGGGAGCTGACGGTTACAGAAGACAAGTGTGATTGTGTTGATGGTTGTAGTGTGATTGTGTTGATGGTTGTAGTGTGATTGTGTTGATGGTTGTAGTGTGATTGTGTTGATGGTTGTAGTGTGATTGTGTTGATGGTTGTAGTGTGATTGTGTTGATGGTTGTAGTGTGATTGTGTGTTGATGGTTGTAGTGTGATTGTGTTGATGGTTGTAGTGTGATTGTGTTGATGGTTGTAGTGTGATTGTGTTGATGGTTGTAGTGTGATTGTGTTGATGGTTGTAGTGTGATTGTGTTGATGGTTGTAGTGTGATTGTGTTGATGGTTGTAGTGTGATTGTGTTGATGGTTGTAGTGTGATTGTGTTGATGGTTGTAGTGTGATTGTGTTGATGGTTGTAGTGTGATTGTGTTGATGGTTGTAGTGTGATTGTGTTGATGGTTGTAGTGTGATTGTGTTGATGGTTGTAGTGTGATTGTGTTGATGGTTGTAGTGTGATTGTGTTGATGGTTGTAGTGTGATTGTGTTGATGATTGTAGTATGTTCTAAAGCAACAATCATTATGACAGTACTGTTTGTGAGTGGTGCGTGTGGCTGCACCATTGATGGTTGCCACATCTGTGGTAGTATTTTTGGAAGCTCTGTGTTATAACGTAACCCCGTGTAGTTCTCGTGTGTCTTTGATGAGACAATGACAAAATAGGACAACCTTCACCTTGGGCATGTCGTCCAACACCGATTAATATGAGGTTGTGCATGAGGCCACCAACATCATCATGTAACACCAGTGGCTACACTAACATCATCATGTAACACCAGTGGCTACACTAACATCATCATGTAACACCAGTGGCTACACCAACATCATTATGTAACACCAGTGACTACACCAACATCATCATGTAACACCAGTGGCTACACCAACTTCATCATGTAACACCAGTGGCTATACCAACATCGTCATGTAACACCAGTAGCTACACCAACATCATCATGTAACACCAGTGGCTACACCAACATCATCATGTAACACCAGTGGCCACACCAACTTCATCATGTACCACCAGTGGCTACACCAACTTCATCATGTAACACCAGTGGCCACACCAACATCATCATGTAACACCAGTGGCTACACCAACATCATCATGTAACACCAGTGGCTACACCAACATCATCATGTAACACCAGTAGCCACACCAACATCATCATGTAACACCAGTAGCCACACCAACATCATCATGTAACACCAACGGCCACACCAACTACCACTCCTAGATGATATGACTGTTTGGCGCATGCTTCCTGTAAGGAAACAAACTACAGTCATGGTTCCATGCTCCGTAAGGAACGCAAACGAAAATGATAATGATGATTGATATGTTATATCATGGACTGTGATAGGTTATATCATGGACTGTGCTAGGTTATATCATGGACTGTGATATGTTATATCATGGACTGTGATGTGTTATATCATGGACTGTGATATGTTATATCATGGATTGTGATAGGGTATATCATGGACTTTGATATGTTATATCATAGACTGTGATATGTTATATCATGGACTGTGATAGGTTATTGTCGTAGATTTTAGATAGGAGTATTAAGACTTGGGTTAGGTCCCTTCTGAATAGGTTGGAATGAGTGTTAGATACAGTGAGAGCTGGTGAAAAAAAATAGAATTTCCACACGTGAGATGATAGGATGTGATATAGAGGCTGTCTTTGAGAATCGAGATAATCTTCTCTCTCTCACCTATCTTCTACGACCGCTTTTAAAGGCGTCAGACAGTCTAAACACAGATATATATTACATAAATCTCTATCTACTCACAGGCACGCACATACACGTGACGACAGTTAAACACACAGACGTGGGAAATCTATAACCATGTATATATATTATTGGAACGAGCTGACCAACGCACTGATTTAGTTCAAGAGAGATTTTATTATTATCATCTAAAAAAAAATCTTCTCACAACACCAAAAATTACATCAAGGAAAAACATATACAAATAGTCATAGAATTCAAGGAAAACGCTACAAGGATGATAGCCCCGTTATGATCTTAGCTCTAGGTTTCGCCCACAGCCCCGATAAGAGAACAGATGATGGGCCAAAGAGTTATAGATACATAAGGTTGAGTCTAAGAGGTTTCTTTCTTTCTCGTAAATGTATGAACAGAGTTGAATAATCTGATTTAGCCTAAGAAAAAAAGAAACTCTAGTTTTTGTAACAAATTCTGCAGATTAAAAAGAGTTAAGACAGCAAATGGGTGACAATAATACAACTGTAAAATAACGCTCTGATCTGCGTACACTCATTCATTCAGCCATGGCCATGGGTACACAGTTATACTCACAACTTTGCTCGCTGCCTCTGGGAACATAATAAATTCTAGGACCTCCACACAGACCCGAAAATGCAGTCCTTGACCGAGAAATCCCCAGTTCCAAAAGACGTACTAAACTCTCAGGGAACGATTCCTTGGGTGTTCTAATTTTTCGAATGTCTGATTACGTCACAGGAAATTTGTCCAGGCACGAAAGTTAGCAGAGCACAATGTCATTAGCTTTGGTTTCTAGAATTTAAGGAATGTCAGATCGGTGTATACTTTCAGGCGGGTACTATATTTGGTCACCACAATACTAGTCACAATCTCTGTCGGAATGTTAATCTTGTAATATTCTCGCCGCCAGGCAGCATGTACATTTAAATTTGTGGAGCAATATGAACTGGCTCAAAAGCCCAATATATATTTCTAGTCTTTAGAAACCGTTAGTGGGGTTGCTATTACTGTCTCTCTCTGATGGCTTATGCACTGTCAGACCCGTGTTACTTGAAACAATGAAACCCACGTGGTTAAGGATAGGAAATGTCTATGCTTCTCACAAATATGTCTCTCGGGCTACTAAACGCTGGCAAGTTGGGTACCACCGTTTCACTATATAAAAGAAAGAACACATATCAAATAATTTACATATATGTACTCAATATAACTTACATTATTAAACCGCAAGTGTACTGCTTGATTTATCATTTAAATTTTCCGGTGAAATAAGTTATAAAATCAATCATCATGAATTCAGGAATATCTGTGTATTCCGTCACTATTCACTGCTGTCGCATCTAGCATTTATAAGTTTGATATAAAATCTTCTCGACTGAGTATTTAGCAGTTAAATTAACTTCATTATAGCTACATTATTGTTTAGTAAGCTAAGATATAATTTATTATGTATTTCCACTGTAACTCGTCGACTTAGAGAATATAACAAACTATAAATTAAGCACTCTGTTCAAAAGAAACTAGTTAAAATGAAATAAGCGACTTAACACTTTATCACTTCACAAAGTACTAGAGATCTATTATATATAATATTCACCTCAGCACTACGGTAACGCCACGACTAGGATAATTCACTAGATAGGTATTTAGAAGCTCGTCACAAATCTGACGAGAACTATGAAATTTGCTATACAAGCTTCATTCGCTAAGCACGTGTGTTCCGTCTACTGGAGATGTTGGAGACTGAAATGAAATCAGATTTCAGCTCCTGGGTGGATATTTGAAAACAGGGGCAAACAATCCCACATTTTCTCAAACTCTGAAATCATCTCCCCTTTCCCGTGTAAAACACCTTACGTTTAACATTACCATTACTAGACGTCTTACATAACTGACATTTATACTACTTCGCACCTCACGCTGACCGGGCCAACAGTGAGCCGTGTCAGCTGAGATTTCCAGACGACAGATGTCTGAAACTGCGACTATAAGGTGTAAATATTCGCTCCTGCTTAAGCGTTCGGCCGATGCAACTACTTGTTGACCGTTGAAAATGCAGACGGATGTCGGCTCTCTCCTAGCATTCTCACGCGTTTACGTCGAGAATCTAACTCAGGAGTGTCGTGTCATCTGAAGGTGCAGACCCAAGTCGGCTCGATGTCTGAGATGGACTGCAACTAAATCGCACTTCACGTCTGACTGACATCTATGTATTAAAATTACGCATCCCAGTATGAGAAAAAAACCCCGGTAAAGTTTTAGAATACTGAAGATAATATTTTTCGCAAACGGGTGATGCGAAAAATACAGGAAAAACAAGTAAGGAAAGATAATAAAACAAAAGGATTTGGGTGAGAGAATAGGAAGAAGATGTAGGTAATTTAATGATATAAAGACCTACGTGACAGGACGTCCCCCCTTAAGATATGGAAGCACTCAATGTCTACGTTATGGAATTAAATTTCCTATAACCGTAGCTTCGGGGTGTCTGTCTTCTTCCCTCTCATCTTCCCCCTCCCTCTCTGTCCAATTCCTACTCAAGTCTACTCCCCAAAGTTTCCTTCCTCTGGAATGTCTCCCATGCGCGCTTGAAAGAGCGTCGCCGCTTCTGACATTTTTGAAAGATTCCACTATCATCATCTTCGTCAGCTCTGGCGATCGTCAGGAGATGGTCGAAGGTTGGCACTGGTCTTTCCAAGTATCTCTTTAAGAGATTTAAATGGAAAACCTTCTCCTTTCCTTGAATAGAGATCTGGTAGTTAGCCTTAGAAATCTTTTTCAGGACGGTAAACGGCCCTTGCCATCCGATCTTCAGTTGGTTGTTCTCGGTAGGGAGTAACACCAAAACTTTCTCTCCTGCTTCCAGTTCTCTCTCTTTCGCGACTTTCCTGTATCGGTTAGCGTGCTTGGTGCGTGCTCGCTTAAAGTTAGTCGTTGCTAGGTCCCACCCTAGTTTCAACCTTTCCTTTAAAACCGACACATATTTACTTGCTGAGACGACTGTCTCATCCGCCTTCTCGTCTGTCAGAGACTGAAGTAAGGCTTCAAGCGGGCCCTTAATGGGTCTGCCGAATAAGAGTGTAGCTGGCGGAAATCCTGTGGAAGTATGAGGAGATTCTCTGTAGCCAAATAACGCTGCAGGAATACAAAGATCCCAATCTTCAGGCTTCACTTGTGCCAGTTTACTTAGCATCATGTTGAGGTTTCCATTTGCACGTTCCACGAGCCCATTTCCGGCCGGAGTATATGGCTTTGTGTGGATGTGTTGGGTCCTCAAGATCTTAACGATCTCATCCATCAACAGGTTTCGGTATGGAGATCCGTTATCCGTCAACACTTGCTGAGGGAATCCCAACCGAGTGAAAATCTGCACGAGGGCTTCTGCGACATGCTTGGCATCTGCGCATGTTAGCGGGATAGCTTCTGCCCATAAAGTGCATGTATCGACTAAGGTCAGGATAAAACTGTTCCTTTTTTTAGTCCTTTCGAAAGGCCCTAAAATGTCGATCACAACCCGTTCGAATGGTGTTCCCACTATTGGCATTTCCCCCAAAGAGACTGGGGGTGCCCTTTGCTTGGGTGGCACACTTTGGCACTGGGCACAGGATTTGACATATCTGATAATATCAGTATTTACTCCTGGCCACCAATAATGAGTGGTTATACGTTGGTTTGTGGCGTTCTGTCCCATATGTCCGCTGAAGGGAAGAGAGTGCCCCATTTCTAGGATTTGGCTTCTGTACTGTTTCGGTACTAGGAGCTGGTTGTAACCTTGGTCAGGCTTGCCCGTTCTCCGATAAAGTACGCCATCCTCAGAAAAAATGTCCCCGTGCTGTCTGGGTTCCTTAGCCATGGGCAGTTTCCTAAAACAGGGTGCCAAAGTAGGGTCCTTGTATTGCGCTTCTTTAAGTTCCATAGGTAACAAATTAGGCGCAGGCTCCCGTTCCTTCTTGGTTTACCCTCTTGTAGTTACTGCTGCCACAATCGGCTCTTCCGGTTTCCCAATACACACGTATCTACCGCCAAGTATGACTGGGTAGATGGGATCATCCATAACAGCCGCTTTGATCACGCCTCTGACAAAGTCAGAGTGTATCTCCACCAATGCGATGGGAAGCGCTGTAGGTGCATCACTCTTACGAACTCCACAAAGTTTGACGGTCTCTGCTGTCTCTTGACCGGGTTTAACCAGGTTTCTGGCAACAATACAATCGTAAGAAAGCCCCGTGTCAAATAAGCAAGAAGTTTGAGAACCGTTCAAAGTAACAGTACCTCGCGTTGAGGGTCTATCCCCAACAGGCTTGGAATCACTGTCAACAATTCCGGCTTGCGAGACTGTCAATAAGCATCCGATGCGTTTAGGCTCGGTGTGCTCGGTCTGATCACATGTCCCGTGCTCAGGGGTTCTCCCTTTGCCACCTTGTCCTTTCTGGCTACGCTGCCATGTAGGGCGGTCGGGTTGATCAGACTGTTTGGGGTGGTTGGGGTACTTGTTCTTGTAGAACTTGGATTTTTCAGGAGGGGGGTTTTGAGGTCCAGTTTCTCTGTGGTTATTTTGGTTAGGAGCCTGAGAAGATTGCTCTAGGTTATGTTTTCGAAAATGCTCCTCTGTCGGTTTCCGCTTTGTGGCCGGTAGTTCAGCCAGCGCATTTTGATAACGCTCAGACTTCTGTAAAATGTCTTCAAGCTTTTCTGCCCCCTGCTCAGCTAGAAATCTCCGGGTATCAGCAGACAAAGTGTTCTTTATTTGTTCCGTTAAAACAAATTCCTCAAGACCTTCATAGGTAGAGGGGAGCTGCAAAAGCTTAAGGTCTTTAGAAACCGTTAGTGGGGTTGCTATTACTGTCTCTCTCTGATGGCTTATGCACTGTCAGACCCGTGTTACTTGAAACAAAGAAACCCACGTGGTTAAGGATAGGAAATGTATATGCTTCTCACAAATATGTCTCTCGGGCTACTAAACGCTGGCAAGTTGGGTACCACCGTTTCACTATATAAAAGAAAGAACACATATTAAATAATTTACATATATGTACTCAATATAACTTACATTATTAAACCGCAAGTGTACTGCTTGATTTATCATTTAAATTTTCCGGTGAAATAAGTTATAAAATCAATCATCATGAATTCAGGAATATCTGCGTATTCCGTCACTATTCACTGCTGTCGCATCTAGCATTTATAAGTTTGATATAAAATCTTCTCGACTGAGTATTTAGCAGTTAAATTAACTTCATTATAGCTACATTATTGTTTAGTAAGCTAAGATATAATTTATTATGTATTTCCACTGTAACTCGTCGACTTAGAGAATATAACAAACTATAAATTAAGCACTCTGTTCAAAAGAAACTAGTTAAAATGAAATAAGCGACTTAACACTTTATCACTTCACAAAATACTAGAGATCTATTATATATAATATTCACCTCAGCACTACGGTAACGCCACGACTAGGATAATTCACTAGATAGGTATTTAGAAGCTCGTCACAAATCTGACGAGAACTATGAAATTTGCTATACAAGCTTCATTCGCTAAGCACGTGTGTTCCGTCTACTGGAGATGTTGGAGACTGAAATGAAATCAGATTTCAGCTCCTGGGTGGATATTTGAAAACAGGGGCAAACAATCCCACATTTTCTCAAACTCTGAAATCATCTCCCCTTTCCCGTGTAAAACACCTTACGTTTAACATTACCATTACTAGACGTCTTACATAACTGACACTTATACTACTTCGCACCTCACGCTGACCGGGCCAACAGTGAGCCGTGTCAGCTGAGATTTCCAGACGACAGATGTCTGAAACTGCGACTATAAGGTGTAAATATTCGCTCCTGCTTAAGCGTTCGGCCGATGCAACTACTTGTTGACCGTTGAAAATGCAGACGGATGTCGGCTCTTTCCTAGCATTCTCACGCGTTTACGTCGAGAATCTAACTCAGGAGTGTCGTGTCATCTGAAGGTGCAGACCCAAGTCGGCTCGATGTCTGAGATGGACTGCAACTAAATCGCACTTCACGTCTGACTGACATCTATGTATTAAAATTACGCATCCCAGTATGAGAAAAAAAACCCGGTAAAGTTTTAGAATACTGAAGAAAATATTTTTCGCAAACGGGTGATGCGAAAAATACAGGAAAAACAAGTAAGGAAAGATAATAAAACAAAAGGATTTGGGTGAGGGAATAGGAAGAAGATGTAGGTAATTTAATGATATAAAGACCTACGTGACAGTTATATCATGGACTGTGATATGTTATATCATGGACTGTGATATGTTATATCATGGACTGTGATATGTTATATCATCGACTGTGATATGTTATATCATCGACTGTGATATGTTATCTCATCGACTGTGATATGTTATATCATCGACTGTGATATGTTATATTATCGACTGTGATATGTTATATCATCAACTGTGATATGTTATATCATGGACTGTGATATGTTATATCATCGACTGTGATATGTTATATCATCGACTGTGATATGTTATATCATCGACTGGGATATGTTATGTCATCGACTGTGATATGTTATATCATCGACTGTGATATGTTATATCATCGACTGTGATATGTTATATCATCGACTGTGCCATGTTATATCATCGACTGTGATATGTTATATCATCGACTGTGATATGTTATATCATCGACTGTGATATGTTATATCATAGACTGTGATATGTTATATAATCGACTGTGCCATGTTATATCATAGACTGTGATATGTTATATTATGGACTTTGATATGTTATATAATCGACTGTGATATGTTATATTATGGACTTTGATATGTTATATCATCGACTGTGACATTACTGATGTCGCCATCATCATCATCATCATCATCATCATCATCATCATCATCATCATCATCATCATCATCATCATCATCATCATCATCATCATTATCATCATCATCATCATCATCATCATCATCATAAAGTCTATGCATGTCTTCGTCATCCCTTCATGTATGTATCCAGTTCTTTTCTCCATGTGTTTTTTTGGTCTACCTCTCCTTCTCTTTCCCTGTGGATTCCAGAATAAGGACTACCTTGTAATGCTATCAACAGGTTTCCTCAATGTGTGTCCTATCCATCGCCATCGTCTTCTTCTTATTTCTTGTTCCACTGGCACTTGTCTGGTTCTCGTCATCAGTTCCACGTTAATTATTGCTGTAGCAGTTTATGGTAACGCTATTTCTGGTAACGTTAATTACGAAATCAGCCTTTATGGTAATGTTAGCTACAGCCACAGCACCTGATGTTAACAGCCACCACATACCATCAAGTCCCGGGGTGCCACATGGTTGACAATACCGTAACATCAACCCAAGATAAGGGTCGTCACAGATACCAGCCACTAGAGCTGCAACAGCCAGGAACACAACAGCAACCAGTGACCTGTTTGTCGTTCAGGAATGGTATAAAATAGAAGTTACAGTTAATTGATTATATCTAGGATTCTTAACGTACACGTGCTAAAGGGAAGTATGGAAATATTTAACTGACGATGGGTGCCAGACTTTTAGTAGATTAGAAAACAAAGACCAAAAATAATTGTTGATTGTTGTACCATGCAAGTTGGCACAGGTGATTATGTTTCTCTACAACTAAATGTCTCTCATGGTGTTAAGCAATTCTGATGTTGACTTTTTCCGCTCAACGGTGTTCAGTATGTTTTCCATTTGTTTTCATTCGTCTCACTGTTCTTCAATCGATTCTTGTTGTCACAATACACTCTAGCTTTCATCTTGTCAGAGAATGTCCAAAGAAAGTGGTTTGATGTCTTCTAGTGTGGGACATGTTGTTCCACGGTGTCTCTGAACAGATAAAGAAATAATATGACCACTGGCCCATTAAGGCATGCCGTACACAGGGACTAATATGAAGATGTGCATGTGGCTGGCAATCTCATCATGTAATATAAATTGTCACAGAAACTACCACTACAAGAGCATGTGAATATTTAGTGCAGGTTTCCTACAAGGAGAATAGCTACAGTGGTGGTCCCATGGTCCGTATGGAGCGCAAAGGAAAATGATGATAAGGATGATGAATATAAAGAAATACATTTCCTTTCCCACTGACTTCTTTCAGGACGACCTCCTTACTCTTGTAACTGTCCGTGATATTTTTAACACTCTTCTATAAAACCACATCTCAGTGGTCTTCATTGAATGTCCTACTGCATCACCATAAAAACAATGAATAACAAAATATGTACAGTTTGTTCAAATTGGTTCTTCTTCTTCTTCGTACACTCTCAGACGTAGCTGTATTCTGGTGGTTCTATTCTCAGGGTAGTGGCCAATTGGTTCAACAATGAAAAGCCATTATTCAAGACCTCCGTTTTCCCTATCTAGGGTTTGGCTTTGTTGCACCAGAAAGAGCATGGGTCCACCACAACAGTTAGCTTCCATGTGTTCTTTTGTATTTGGTTACTGAAACGATTATTTTATATGATGCGGTAGCCACTGTCACGCACAACCCTCCTTAGTGGCGTATTACAAGATGCTAGGTAGGGCACAGTCGGTCCCTTCTTTGTGTTGCAGTTGTTGACACTGGTATCAGCAACAGATGGTGGTTAAAGCTAAGACGCAGAATAAACTAATTAACAACGCTGGGGGAGAAATGAAGTCACGCCAGATGGACTCTGTAATCCACAGGGAAGAGACAAAGTTGGTAACTCATATTCTGTGAATTCTCTTTCAGCAACCAGACAATACGGCAAGGCCTGAACCCAGCCCCTGCAGACCCAAGCAGAACTGTCCCATCTGCGAAAGTCTGGCCATGTCTGCAGAATGTGAGAACATCTGCAATTACGAAAAGTGTGGAAAACTAAGAGCCAGGGATCCTGACTTCCAATACGACCCAGAGTTCGATGGGAGGACAACATCTGACAATCTCTGAAGGACCGAGGACTAGACTGGACCCAGGACAAAGACATCAGATAAGACAGTATGGCGCTCTCTCTGGCAAACATCAACAACCCAGGCTAGAAGAGGAATGATTAAGCAGTAGTAGAATTCTCTCTCACGCCTGCTACAATCTTTCTGTCCAAAACTTTCACGTCTGCTACAATCTTTCTGTCCAAAACTTTCACACATGCTACAATCTTTCTGTCCAAAACTTTCACACCTGCTACAATCTTTCTGTCCAAAACTTTCACACCTGCTACAATCTTTCTGTCCAAAACTTTCACACCTGCTACAATCTTTCTGTCCAAAACTTTCACACCTGCTACAATCTTTCTGTCCAAAACTTTCACACCTGCTACAATCTTTCTGTCCAAAACTTTCACACCTGCTACAATCTTTCTGTCCAAAACTTTCACACCTGCTACAATCTTTCTGTCCAAAACTTTCACACCTGCTACAATCTTTCTGTCCAAAACTTTCACACCTGCTACAATCTTTCTGTCCAAAACTTTCACACCTGCTACAATCTTTCTGTCCAAAACTTTCACACCTGCTACAATCTTTCTGTCCAAAACTTTCACACCTGCTACAATCTTTATGTCCAAAACTTTCACACCTGCTACAATCTTTCTGTCCAAAACTTTCACACCTGCTACAATCTTTCTGACCAAAACTTTCACACCTGCTACAATCTTTCTATCCAAAACTTTCACACCTGCTACAATCTTTCTGTCCAAAACTGTCACACCTGCTACAATCTTTCTGTCCCAAACTTTCACACCTGCTACAATCTTTCTGTCCAAAACGTTCACACCTGCTACAATCTTTCTGTCCCAAACTTTCACACCTGCTACAATCTTTCTATCCAAAACTTTCACACCTGCTACAATCTTTCTGTCCAAAACTTTCACACCTGCTACAATCTTTCTGTCCAAAACTTTCACACCTGCTACAATCTTTCTGTCCAAAACTTTCACACCTGCTACAATCTTTCTGTCCAAAACTTTCACACCTGCTACAATCTTTCTGTCCAAAACTTTCACACCTGCTACAATCTTTCTGTCCAAAACTTTCACACCTGCTACAATCTTTCTGTCCAAAACTTTCACACCTGCTACAATCTTTCTGTCCAAAACTTTCACAGCTGCTACAATCTTTCTGTCCAAAACTTTCACACCTGCTGCAATCTTTCTGTCCAAAACTTTCACAGCTGCTACAATCTTTCTGTCCAAAACTTTCACACCTGCTACAATCTTTCTGTCCAAAACTTTCACACCTGCTACAATCTTTCTGTCCAAAACGTTCACACCTGCTACAATCTTTCTATCCAAAACTTTCACACCTGCTACAATCTTTCTGTCCAAAACTTTCACACCTGCTACAATCTTTCTGTCCAAAACTTTCACACCTGCTACAATCTTTCTGTCCAAAACTTTCACACCTGCTACAATTTTTCTGTCCAAAACTTTCACACCTGCTACAATCTTTCTGTCCAAATTTTTCACACCTGCTACAGTCTTTCTGTCCAAAACTTTCACACCTGCTACAATCTTTCTGTCCAAAACTTTCACGCCTGCTACAATCTTTCTGTCCAAAACTTTCACGCCTGCTACAATCTTTCTGTCCAAAACTTTCACGCCTGCTACAATCTTTCTGTCCAAAACTTTCACACCTGCTACAATCTTTCTGTCCAAAACTTTCACACCTGCTACAATCTTTCTGTCCAAAACTTTCACGCCTGCTACAATCTTTCTGTCCAAAACTTTCACGCCTGCTACAATCTTTCTGTCCAAAACTTTCACGCCTGCTACAATCTTTCTGTCCAAAACTTTCACACCTGCTACAATCTTTCTGTCCAAAACTTTCACACCTGCTACAATCTTTCTGTCCAAAACTTTCACACCTGCTACAATCTTTCTGTCCAAAACTTTCACACCTGCTACAATCTTTCTGACCAAAACTTTCACACCTGCTACAATCTTTCTATCCAAAACTTTCACACCTGCTACAATCTTTCTGTCCAAAACTGTCACACCTGCTACAATCTTTCTGTCCCAAACTTTCACACCTGCTACAATCTTTCTGTCCAAAACTTTCACACCTGCTACAATCTTTCTGTCCCAAACTTTCACACCTGCTACAATCTTTCTGTCCAAAACTTTCACACCTGCTACAATCTTTCTGTCCAAAACTTTCACACCTGCTACAATCTTTCTGTCCAAAACTTTCACACACCTGCTACAATCTTTCTGTCCAAAACTTTCACACCTGCTACAATCTTTCTGTCCAAAACTTTCACACCTGCTACAATCTTTCTGTCCAAAACTTTCACACCTGCTACAATCTTTCTGTCCAAAACTTTCACACCTGCTACAATCTTTCTGTCCAAAACTTTCACACCTGCTACAATCTTTCTGTCCAAAACTTTCACACCTGCTACAATCTTTCTGTCCAAAACTTTCACACCTGCTACAATCTTTCTGTCCAAAACTTTTCACACCTGCTACAATCTTTCTGTCCAAAACTTTCACACCTGCTACAATCTTTCTGTCCAAAACTTTCACACCTGCTACAATCTTTCTGTCCAAAACTTTCACACCTGCTACAATCTTTCTGTCCAAAACTTTCACACCTGCTACAATCTTTCTGTCCAAAACTTTCACACCTGCTACAATCTTTCTGTCCAAAACTTTCACACCTGCTACAATCTTTCTGTCCAAAACTTTCACACCTGCTACAATCTTTCTGTCCAAAACTTTCACACCTGCTACAATCTTTCTGTCCAAAACTTTCACACCTGCTACAATCTTTCTGTCCAAAACTTTCACACCTGCTACAATCTTTCTGTCCAAAACTTTCACACCTGCTACAATCTTTCTGTCCAAAACTTTCACACCTGCTACAATCTTTCTGTCCAAAACTTTCACACCTGCTACAATCTTTCTGTCCAAAACTTTCACACCTGCTACAATCTTTCTGTCCAAAACTTTCACACCTGCTACAATCTTTCTGTCCAAAACTTTCACACCTGCTACAATCTTTCTGTCCAAAACTTTCACACCTGCTACAATCTTTCTGTCCAAAACTTTCACACCTGCTACAATCTTTCTGTCCAACTTTCACACCTGCTACAATCTTTCTGTCCCAAAACTTTCACACCTGCTGCAATCTTTCTGTCCAAAACTTTCACACCTGCTACAATCTTTCTGTCCAAAACTTTCACACCTGCTACAATCTTTCTGTCCAAAACTTTCACACCTGCTACAATCTTTCTGTCCCAAAACTTTCACACCTGCTACAATCTTTCTGTCCAAAACTTTCACACCTGCTACAATCTTTCTGTCCAAAACTTTCACACCTGCTACAATCTTTCTGTCCAAAACTTTCACACCTGCTACAATCTTTCTGTCCAAAACTTTCACACCTGCTACAATCTTTCTGTCCAAAACTGAGAATTTCTTTATCTAGTTTTTTCCCCTCTTTATTCTTGTTTTTAATGTCGACTTCCCATTTGTTCTGTAAATTATCGTAGATTTTCTGTTCTCAATTTTATTGTCCAGTCATGAAGACAAGTAAGAATTTTTTTTAACTGATTTGAAAGTGCATCTGTTGTTTAGCTCTCAAGCAAAGATACTATCAAAACTGACAACAACAAAAGTTATAGACTTTCATAAACTGATGACTGGGTAGAATAGACGGACTTAAGATGGCGTAACAAGGTCTGTAATGTAGAACTGGTGGAAAGAACATGAAAAAACAAGACATGAGGTACACAACAAACAAACAAACTTTGGCGTTGGACAGGACGCACGGTAAGGAAACCTTCTGATAACATTATAAGGTAATCTTTGTTCTGGAATCACCAAGGTAACAGAAATAGAGGCAGATCGAAAAACACACATAGAAGGTTATGAGAGACACACCTAAAGATGATAAAAGAGACATCTTGGCGGGACGACACAGGACAGGAGAGCTCGTAGCGAACATGAGAAGACCTATGCTATAATCGCAGATGAAGGGTAATAATTGAATGGAAGTTGAAACTCTTATACAGAGCATATGATTGGCAGAGTGGTTAGAAAGCTGGCCTTTCGCAGCGAAGGTGCTGAGTTCGAAACATGGTGGCGTCACGCACCAGCTTACCCAGCGGTAAATGGGTACCTGATTCTTGTGTTAGGGAAGGCAAAGACAGCTAGGAGGGGAACTGGTCATATCGTAGGGATCAAAATTTTAGGGATATTCTTGTACACAACCGCTTGAGGTATACTAGCCCTGCACTATTTGGTACTAAACCGTGCCAACGCCATATATGTAAGAGCCGAGCAGTCCGTTTGTATTCCAAACACAATCTGTTACTTTTCTCAAGGGAAAATTTATCATTAGAAAGTTTTTCACATGCGAATCCAGAAACCTGATTTATGATAACATCTGTAAAAGGTGGGTATTACCTAAATTGATGAAACTGGCAGACGTTTGGCAGACAGGTTTCGTGAGCACTTAAATGACATTTATCAATACAAACCTACACCGGTGGTTCTTCATTTTAATGGAACTGACCATTCAGGTAATTTTGATATTAATATTCCCCCCCCCCCCCCCCCCAACCCCCTTCCGTTCTTGCTTTTTGGACGATCGGACTCGCTTTTCCTTGGAGAATAGTCTCATTTTTCAAATGGGTTGTCCTTGTGATAGGAAAGGGAAAGAACTGAGATATGGCTAAGTAAGAATAATTTATGAGTAGTAAGACGTAGCTCTGACGTCACCGGAGCACGAGAAATGAGTGGGCGAAGTGAAGAGGGGAGATCACTCTTCAATGGTCGTCAGCTGAGAGCGGGTTAGAAATTAGACTAACCGTAACGACCATCTACCATGTTATGGACAGCTGAAGTGCCATGTTACTTATAGTACTGTTGCAGTGTGCAGAGAAGAGGAGAAGAGAAGAAGAGAGGAAGACTGATGCAAGATATTTCCATAACAAATAGTTTTTCATGTCGAGCTGTGTTTCAGCAAATAACGCCAGCAGTTCATCCTGGTATGTAAACACTCGCATATTTAACGAACGTGGATAGACAAAGAAAAGTGTTAGAACTGTAGTCCAGTGTCGGACGTGTAGACAATTTACTAGGAACAGTTTATAGCGAAGAATAAGTTACCAGCACTGGAAGTTTACCCAGACAATACTTCGAAGCTTACTTTAATAGATTGAGAACAGCCCATTAATCAGTGATGTGTAGTAGTGATGGGTGGATAGAATAACAAAGTAGACAGCAGAGATCCTGAGCTAATTCAAGAGATAATAACATTAGTTCCTGACCAGTGCAGTAAGTGATGTAGGAGTGTCATCAATGAAGTCTCATATGTATATTTATTGATAATCAGGCTCGGAGGTAGCCAAGTTGTGAATATGTTCCTTGACAACTAATAAAGAACTTTGGTTGTCAGTTCTGAGTCGTCAAGTTCTTTCAAGTATTATAATTGGCAGATAATTTAATCTCATTCAGCAGTCATAGGAACAAGGTAGGCCACAAAGGTACGGCGCCTACAACTACGGCCAGTGATCATAAGACAGGGACATTACGGTCATCATTAAGTTGAGAACATACACAAGGGTCAACGTAACAACAATCACACAAGCAAAAGAATCTGGGTTGAGAAACAATTGAAACTATCACATCCTTCTTCTCCCTATGGCCCAAATGTCCAACATTATATTGCATGAATACTAGTGGCTCTCCTCTAGACTTCTTTATTTCTGCCGTCGTTGTTTTCACAATCTATCTTTTTTTATAGTTTTTGTTTCGTTTCGTTTCCTTTTTGTATCTTTGTTATAGCCGCTATCTTAAACGTCACTTCCATGGACGTTACTGGATGACAGCGATCTTCACTATTTTATTCCACGGATCTCGTTGCTATAATCAGGACTTGTTTCACCAGTGTTGTTAATTTCTTTTGCGTTTCGTTGATTATTTAATTTCTTGTTCCGATCTTTCTTTATTTCTGGTTTTGCAATTTTCTTGCGTTATTATTGTTTCATTTTTTTCGCTCATCACCTGTGTTGTTTACTTTGTCATCAGCTTGTATCGCTCTTGATGTCTGTGTTTCTCATCCTCGTATGTGTTTGTTGTATCTTTCTTTGACCTGTCTATAATTCTTGTTCTTGTCATGTGTTTGTAGTATCTTTCTTTGACCTGTCTATAATTCTTGTTCTTGTCACCTGTTTGTAGTATCTTTCTTTGACCTGTCTATAATTCTTGTTCTTGTCACTTGTTTGTAGTATCTTTCTTTAACCTGTCTATAATTCTTGTTCTTGTCATGTGTTTGTAGTATCTTTCTTTGACCTGTCTATAATTCTTGTTCTTGTCACGTGTTTGTAGTATCTTTCTTTGACCTGTCTATAATTCTTGTTCTTGTCACCTGTTTGTAGTATCTTTCTTTGACCTGTCTATAATTCTTGTTCTTGTCACGTGTTTGTAGTATCTTTCTTTGACCTGTCTATAATTCTTGTTCGTGTCACTTGTTTGTAGTATCTTTCTTTAACCTGTCTATAATTCCTGTTCTTGTCACGTGTTTGTAGTATCTTTCTTTGACCTGTCTATAATTCTTGTTCTTGTCACGTGTTTGTAGTATCTTTCTTTGACCTGTCTATAATTCTTGTTCTTGTCACTTGTTTGTAGTATCTTTCTTTAACCTGTCTATAATTCTTGTTCTTGTCACGTCTTTGTAGTATCTTTCTTTGACCTGTCTATAATTCTTGTTCTTGTCACGTGTTTGTAGTATCTTTCTTTGACCTGTCTATAATTCTTGTTCTTGTCACCTGTTTGTAGTATCTTTCTTTGACCTGTCTATAATTCTTGTTCTTGTCACTTGTTTGTAGTATCTTTCTTTAACCTGTCTATAATTCTTGTTCTTGTCATGTGTTTGTAGTATCTTTCTTTGACCTGTCTATAATTCTTGTTCTTGTCACGTGTTTGTAGTATCTTTCTTTGACCTGTCTATAATTCTTGTTCTTGTCACGTGTTTGTAGTATCTTTCTTTGACCTGTCTATAATTCTTGTTCTTGTCACCTGTTTGTAGTATCTTTCTTTGACCTGTCTATAATTCTTGTTCTTGTCACTTGTTTGTAGTATCTTTCTTTAACCTGTCTATAATTCTTGTTCTTGTCATGTGTTTGTAGTATCTTTCTTTGACCTGTCTATAATTCTTGTTCTTGTCACGTGTTTGTAGTATCTTTCTTTGACCTGTCTATAATTCTTGTTCTTGTCACGTGTTTGTAGTATCTTTCTTTGACCTGTCTATAATTCTTGTTCTTGTCACGTGTTTGTAGTATCTTTCTTTGACCTGTCTATAATTCTTGTTCTTGTCACGTGTTTGTAGTATCTTTCTTTGACCTGTCTATAATTCTTGTTCTTGTCATGTGTTTGTAGTATCTTTCTTTGACCTGTCTATAATTCTTGTTCTTGTCACGTGTTTGTAGTATCTTTCTTTGACCTGTCTATAATTCTTGTTCTTTCTTTCTTTGACCTGTCTATAATTCTTGTTCTTGTCACCTGTTTGTAGTATCTTTCTTTGACCTGTCTATAATTCTTGTTCTTGTCACCTGTTTGTAGTATCTTTCTTTGACCTGTCTATAATTCTTGTTCTTGTCACCTGTTTGTAGTATCTTTCTTTGACCTGTCTATAATTCTTGTTCTTGTCACCTGTTTGTAGTATCTTTCTTTGACCTGTCTATAATTCTTGTTCTTGTCACGTGTTTGTAGTATCTTTCTTTGACCTGTCTATAATTCTTGTTCTTGTCACGTGTTTGTAGTATCTTTCTTTGACCTGTCTATAATTCTTGTTCTTGTCACCTGTTTGTATCTGTGGCTGACGAAGAGTGAAACCCGAAACGTCCCGTGTTTCCTGTGTACCTTTAATGTGTAAAACTGATTTCATACTATTTTATTTTTTAATGTATATATTTATTTACTTACTAGTTTTACAGCAGCCACCTTATTTATTGACATATATTAGATTGTATTTTTTTTTTTTAAATAAAAACAAAAACGTATTAATCTCAATCACAGAGAACATGAAAGACGTGCTTATTGAATCAGCAACAGAAATACTTGGTAAAAGAAAGAAAATAAACAAACTATGGGTTACAGATGACATTCTGAAGTTATGTGATGCACGGCGGGAAATGAAAAAGGTTAAGAAAGAGGTTCTTGAAGCAGCATGGCAATACATTATGGTGAATAAAAATATTAGAAAGAAAATGAAACAGGCCAAAGAAATATTGGTAGCTGATCAATGTGAGTCCATTAATACGGGGCTAATAAAAGGTAACAGCAAAGCAGATTTTGACACATTAAGAACACTATCAAAACCCCAACAGCCCAGGGTAACTGTCATAGAAGATAGCAATGGGGCTCTGCTCAATGAAAAAACAGCTGTAATGAGGTGGACAGAATACTGTGAAGAATTATATAACTGTAAACTCGACACTGACAATAGCATATTAAACAATATTAAGTGTGAAAACAGGGAACTCGGAAATGCAGCGATATTACGGGAAGAAGTGGAAGAGGCTATATGTTCGATGAAAGGAGGGAAGTCACCGGGTGTGGATAATATCCCAGCAGAGCTCTTGAAATATGGAGGACAAGATATAGTAAAAATCATGACAACAATTTGCCAGAAGATATGGAGTTAAAAAAAATGGCCAAAAGAATGGACGCAGTCATTAGTAATACCGCTTCCAAAGAAAGGAAATCTAAAAATGTGCAAGAATTACAGAACCATTAGCCTTATTAGTCATCCAAGTAAAGTGATGTTAAGGATACTTTTGAACAGAATAAAACAGAAATCAGAAGAAATCTTGTCAGAGGAACAGGCTGGCTTTAGACCAAACAGAAGTACCTCAGACCAAATCTTCAATATTAGATTACTGATCGAAAAACATCTCCAGCATCAACATGATTTATACCATAACTTCATCGATTTCACAAAAGCCTTCGATCGAGTCTGGCATGAAGGCTTATGACAAATAATGAGAAAATTCAATTTAGATACCAACATCATAGATATCATTGAAGCACTGTACAAGGACGCAAGCAGTGCTGTTTTTGCAAGCAATGGCATTGCAGAATTTGTCACAACAACTGTAGGAGTTCGTCAGGATGTATCCTGTCACCAGTGCTTTTTAATATATATCTAGAACATATTATGCAGGAGGCTCTCTACGATTATAAAACAACCATATCGATTGGAGGCCGACCTCTTTGCAATCTACGTTTTGCTGATGATATCGATCTTATAGCTGGAACAGAATCAGAACTACAAGACCTTACCTCCAGACTGGAGAAAGTAACAAGAACGTATGTGATGGAAATTAATATAGACAAAAGCAAGATATTGGTGAATAGCCATAAGAAACATGTTCCG
Source organism: Oreohelix idahoensis (assembly GCA_024509875.1). Lineage (NCBI taxonomy): Eukaryota > Metazoa > Mollusca > Gastropoda > Stylommatophora > Oreohelicidae > Oreohelix > Oreohelix idahoensis. Next base: position 178,833 of record JAMPIV010012025.1, read on the forward strand.
ACCAACATTGCGTTAAATGGGCAAACGTTAGAAGAAGTGAACACCTTTAAATATCTGGGATCCACTATATGTAGTGATGGAAGATCAAGTAAAGAAATCAAGACAAGACTTGAGATGGCCTCAGCTGCCATGACAAGGCTGAATGTGTTCTGGAAAAGTAACATCAGTTTTCCTGTGAAGATCAAATTATACAAATCACTTGTATTATCTATTCTCTTGAATGGGTTTGAGTGCTGGACACTCACTGCAGATACAGAGCAAAGGATTCAGGTTTTCGAGTATAAATATTATAGAAGAATTTTGCGCATTTGCTATAAAGAGCACAAAACAAATGTCTATGTTAGAGAGAAAATAAACACGTATGCAGGCCACCAAAAACCACTTTTGTCAGTAGTGAAACGTCGAAAGCTTGCCTGGTTTGAGAATGTAACTCGTCATGACTCCCTTTCGAAAACGATCCTCCGTGGAACAGTCGAAGGTAAACGGAGAAGAGGAAGGCAAAGAAAATCCTGGGCTGATAACATCAAAGAATGGTCAGGGCACGGTTTTTCTACACTTGTAGGCATTGCTGAGGATAGAGAGCACTGGAGGACCCTGTCTGCTGGTGTGACCGGCTGCCTACACTAGCCTTTATACGTGCTATAATGCTACATAGAATAAGGAAAGACATTAAAGACAAATGCGGCGTTTTCTCACAAAACGCAGTATCATAAAAGTTACAGTTAGCAGTCACGGCTGTGAGCCGGCAAGGTAGTGCAGTCCCAGAAAATAATAATGAATGGGTGTTATGCGTGGGTAGTGTGAAGTGAGAGTTGTGATCCTTGGGTTTTTTCCATTGTTAAGGTGGAAAAGAGAGACGTGTGAAAAATGTCGAAAACAGAGAGACGTGTGTAAAATGTCGAAAAAAAGAAACTGTAAAAGAGTGAGACGTGTGTAAAATGGCGGAAAAAGAGGGAGGTGTATAAAAGGTGGAGAAATGCGAGAAAAGGGGAGAGATTTGCTAGGCAGTTTATAGTGTGTTGTGTTTAGGCAAGCCAGAATGCACGGACGCTATTTTAACTGAGTGATGCCCGACCATGAGGCACACCTCAGTCTGTAGCATGTCCCCTCGCTCGAGTTTCGTCTTGGAAATTATAAAGATCAGTTTGTTTTCTTTTGGATATACTTACTGAGATGTTTTTTAAGCGTAAGTACACGAACAGGCCTATCGTTTGCCTCGTTAGAAGCTAGAAATGATTTTGTGAAGTGTAGAAGTTAAAACAAAATGCAGGCAGAAATCGATAAGATAGCAAGTAACCTTTCTACAGTCAAAATTGAAAGCTTTGTTGTATATAAATGCTGACATTGTGTAATTACCAGTTCTTGTTGAGTTACGTGCAATAAACTTCTGATTAAAACTCACTGCATTCACTCAACTATATGAGTTGCTGTTCGGAAAGTTACAATTAGATAATTCAAAACCACTATATGATTGTTTGCTTCTCATTGAAACAAAAAGGGTAAGAACGAACCTGGAAAGAAAATTAGATAACGTCAAGAATCTCCATCTCAGGCGGAAGGCCTGTAGCCACTTGAATGACATTGAAAGGATTATCTTTTAAAGAAAATAATCAAGAAACGACTTGCACATTAACTTACACGGGCACACCGATGCTTCCACCATGGCACCCCTACGACCCATGAAGGGTTACGGGTTGAGATGATGAATGATTAGTCAAATGCGACATGATAGTTATTACTTCTTCTTTTGGCTGTTGTGTCTTGTACAACCAATATATAAAATTGGTGACATAAATAGAAATGTTAACACAGGTATTGAGTTTCCAATCACACCTGTATATTAAGTTTTAACTAACCAGCTATCAGAAACTATTTTTTCTAATTATTCGGATGTCACCATCATAATAATTACCCGTGTGCTCCCTAAGAATAGGTCGTTAACACACCCAGGTCAGGTCCTCATGTCTCGTGACATCAGTTCAAGGTTTTTCTGTGTCTTTCTTCTCTCTTTCATGTCTGTCTCTAGTTCTCTTTTCCATGTGTTTTGCGCTCCACCCCTCTCTCTCTCTCTCTCTCTCTCTCTCTCTCTCTCTCTCTCTCTCTCATCCTGAAGATTCCAGAAAAATGATTGCATTGTAATGCTAACACCAGGTTTCATCAATACGTGTCCTATCCATCTCCAACGCCTTCTTCTCATCTCTTGTTCCACTGGCACTTGTCTGGTTGTTGTCATCAGTTCGACATTGATGACCTTGTTATCAGTTCCACATTAGTTATCGTGTCAGCAAATCCCCATTGATGACCTAGTCGTACCACTTCAATTTTTCTCCTCTACGAAATCACCCATTTATGAAAACCGGTAACTTCTTGGTCATTGTTTCTGCTGTTCTCCATGTTTCAGGACTATACAATAGGAGCGACTTGAAATAGTAAATATTTATTACACATAAGGAAGGGAAACCCGAGGCCTGTAAACAGTAAATTAATATGAAACAAATATAAAGGTATGTACAAATCTGAATTCTTGTTACGACAGGTTGAACCATGTCGTCTGCTATAGTTGGCAGTGCGCATTTTGATTGTAAGAGATTTAATGTAGAATGATTGTTATACTTCATGGTTTAGGGAACACAATCCGCACGGTCGGATTGTGACGTGTGAGCGTTGATATGGTCACGTTTAGTGACGAATGTAGGGCACCCTTTTATTACTTGACCGACACGCCATGAAGACGCGTTTCTGAATCCTTCCAGAATTAGGCTATGCATTGCCGAAATATAATTGATTTTTACGGACGCAGGGTCGGTCCATATTTTGTTAATGGATTGGATGGAAGGATCTTTGATCAGTGTATGATCTATATATATATTCGTCAAAACACAGGCGTTTCATTACCGTCTGACAGGATTACAGCAGAGCGCGTACATCGCCTTGATGTTCTGATGTCAACTAATTGACTGGAGGATTTACGGTACCATGTATTTTCAAGTTGAATAATGCAGATGTATTTTCTTATGATACTGAATGTTCGTACGATGTCTTCGCCTATATTGTCAGAATAAATGATTGTATAATGGACTCAAATTGAAGGACTTACCATGCTCATCACTAACTTTGAAGGTTGGCTATTTATGCCATGTTTTATTTATTGTTTGTTCGCATTGTTGCAGAATATGATCTTCTAGGAAGAAAACTACTGTACCTTGTTTACCAAGAGAAGATTCGCAAGAAACTAAAACTGATTGTCAACGATTACGATACCGACAAAAATAATATATTAATTGACTCTTAATGATTGTATGAACCCGAACCCACGTACAGACACCTACGTATAACACGTCTGTATCAATTCTCCAATCATCTTGATCAGCTGCGTGATATAAAAGAAAGCCGAAATTCAAATTTGTATTTCCAATGATTCCCTCTTCCAGGAATTAAACCTGAATAAGTTTCAATTTTATAAATGCCTAGGGAGCCGCGCTAGCGTAGTGGTTACAACACCGCTCTGGCGACCGGGTGATACAGGATTTTTCGTCGACCGGGATTTGGACTGGATTAACTCGAGACCTGGCGAGAACATTTGAAGGAGTGTCGTCGACCAGGGACTGGCGGCTCCTGAGCCGACCCAGCTGCAATGGGTACCTCCGAAATCGGCGAGTATTTGCCTGAATGGCGAGGGACACCTGTCTCTGTACAAGAAATAAAGGGATACTCACGTAAAATCAATGTCAGGTTAGACATAAAATAATAACCTGAGATTTCGCCTCGAGTATTAGCGGGCGAACGCAAAAAAAAAAAAAAAAAAAAAATGCCTAGATAAATTCTCAAAGGAATGAAAACACCAAGTCGTTCTACTGTTTCTTCAGGTAACGTCTTTGAGACCTTAAAAGGAATATCAGAGGTTATACTTACTGCATTTTCTGCTTGCACCTGTCCACAAACTGTTCTAGTTCAAGTCTTTATATATCAGGTTATTTATTGATTGAGACAATACGTAGTGTGAGTAGATGAATAGAAAATAAGAAAGCTTTTGTTTACTACGCAAGTGTATGTAAGAAGAGAAAAAAGGGGGTTAGTTATAGAAAAATATAAACCGGAGTTTCAAATAAACTTAGTTTGATAAATATCATGTTCAGCCTTTGTTGGGTTATAAGTATGGAATATAATGATTGTCATTGTGCACATATTATATTCAGTTTGTTGTCATTTGCTTACTTATCATTATCCGGTGTCATCTCCAAATTGAAAATCGGCTGTAATGGATCACCAACGTCTTCTGTCTCTTGTCTTGATGGTACACTCTGATAGACTCTTTCCTGTTCATCTCTTGATGTTATCTTCCCACTTGTAGCGCGGTCTTCCGCTGGCACGTTTGTTTTCTATTATGGTCTTCTGTACAATGTTGTCTTTTTATATAGCGAAAATAGTTAAACTGTCACATTTTTTAGCTTCGTTATAACATCCTTTAAAACCACGTATGCATAAAGTGTACCGATCAATTAAAAATTATAATTGAATAGGTTTTTAAATATTTGAAATAATCATACTTACTATAATACTTTACACAAATAAAAAATGAAAAGATATGTTGTGCTTTTGTGCATTTGTGTGAGTGTATATGTATGAGTGTATATGTAAGTCTGCTCTCGCCCTGGTCATGTGAACTGCTAATTTAATATTTTTTTATTTGTAACTTCAGATGAAGCGTTTGACTTCTATTAGAAAGAAGCGATCACATTTCTGAGGGCATGTTATGAGAAAAACTAAATTTGGAATACATCGTAACAACAGAAAAGATTGAAGGAATAAAGAGATAGCTGCTAGACAGATTAACATCGTGGCTTGGGAAGAAGTCAAATCAGAACGGAAAACAAAACTGATGACGGAATGGTCTAGATGGTTATGAATTGCAAGCGCCAAACTGACATGGTACAAGGACAACAAGAAATTATATTTTATCCCTGATCCTAAATTTTCTGATTATATATTTTTTTTTCATTTTGATGTACCACCATTTTTATATACTATTTATTTTAAGTTGTTTTGACCATTTGTTTCTCAACAACTAGATGCTGGTTTACATATATGTTATTAAGTATTTACATTTCTGTTCTACTTTTGCTACCACTAGAATTTGTGTTCCATCTATGCACTGTTTTACTGTATTATATATGTATCTTGGTGTACCTAGTTTTGACTCGTGTTCCTTAGCTTTCCTCTCCCGGAACCGCTACCGGATTCCCGCATCTAACTCCGCTAAAGTCTACCCAGCTGTAAACGGGTACTAAGCTCTGCTCTTGAGTTAGGAACGGCAAAGACAGCGAGCAAGGGAACTTGACACCCAATCTCATAAACAGGTGGTCTAGCGTGATGAACACTGTCACATGTCACTGAACTAAGGTAGTTTCTGGACACCCAATCTCATAAACAGGTGGTCTTAGCGTGATGAACACTGTCACATGTCACTGAACTACGGTAGTTTCTGGACACCCAATCTCATAAACAGGTGGTCTTAGCGTGATGAACACTGTCACATGTCACTGAACTACGGTAGTTTCTGGACACCAAATCTCATAAACAGGTGGTCTAGCGTGATGAACACTGTCACATGTCACTGAACTACGGTAGTCTCTGGACACCCAATCTCATAAACAGGTGGTCTAGTGTGATGAACACTGTAACATGTCACTGAAATACGGTAGTTTCTGGACACCCAATCTTATAAACAGGTGGTCTAGCGTGATGAACACTGTCACATGTCACTGAAATACGGTAGTTTCTGGACACCCAATCTCATAAACAGGTGGTCTAGCGTGATGAACACTGTAACATGTCACTGAACTACGGTAGTTTCTGGACACCCAATCTCATAAACAGGTGGTCTAGCGTGATGAACACTGTAACATGTCACTGAACTACGGTAGTTTCTGGACACCCAATCTCATAAACAGGTGGTCTAGCGTGATGAACGCTGTCACATGTCACTGAACTACGGTAATTTCTGGACACCCAATCTCATAAACAGGAGGTCTTAACGTGATGAACACTGTCACATGTCACTGAACTACGGTAGTTTCTGTTATGGGACTGCTATGATAATTTTTTTTTAAATACCTCCTGCATAAATGGAGGGTAGGACGATTCTAATATTCTAATAGTGAAATTGTCTTTTCTTGTTCACACGTTTAGAATCTCCATGCAATAATAAGGGGAGACCAAAGATTTTTTTTTAAAAATAAAGAGGGGAATTAAGCACAGGCAGGTAATGAATAATGAAGACATGGAATCATCTTGAATCCGGATGGCACAGGTCAAGAAATCTTGGTAAGAATGTTAAAGAGTCACGTGCTTCCTGGTGAGTTGAAGAGTGATTATGATTCTAAGTGATGTCAATTCTATTACGACATGCTACCGAAGAACGAACGTTCTCATTTTCTGCAGTATCTCTTCCTCTATAGGTTATGTGATCTGTGTATTCACTCGATCAGGGCTTCTTATACTGTGCTACACTGACCCTTTGCGGGGTGGGGGACCTTGAATAGATTCTACTGAGTCCATGCACATAACCTACACATTTTGGTGTTATTTTCATCAAAATTTTTATTCGAGCAATTATCATATATTTTCGCAGCTAATAAAAAAAATATATTCTTTTGTCAAACCTGTTTTTACATGTCAGTCTGACTGCAAGCTTAACGATTTTTCTTTGTATTAAAATGTATTTTTGTATGTACAATTTTAAATTATACATTTATGTACATTTTTTTCTAATAAGAGGTCTATAACTTCCATCGGATAATCAAAGGGCCCATGGCTCAACACGTTTTGAGAAGCCTTGCACTAGATTGTGGTTCACATCGTTCAGTTACCTGCTTTAGTACGTAATTCACCTTTGGTCGTGAGTGCTTCAATAGTGAAATAAACCTGGCTACGTGAGAACATACCACCTGACCTATTTAATCCCCATCTGTACTGTTGCTCAGCTCGCTGTCGTAACGTAAAGTATAAACATTAATAACACATAAGGATGGGAAACCCGAGGCCTGTAAACGATAAAGTAATATTAGACAAACATAAGTATGTTTTGTAAGCCACTCACGTCTCTTGTTTTTCTGTTGTCTAGTGTTCTACTTCTTTATTTCTTACGAATGCCTGAAAAGATACCTTTATGTTTGTCTAATATTAATTTACCGTTACGTAAAGTAAATGAACCTTTATTATTTCAGCAGCGCTGTAGACATTTGTTTTCTTGCCAGAGCTAAGTTAATTTATTCAAATTTACATCATTTATTTATTTGTAGTTCATTTTTGTCATGTCTTAGTGTTTGTTTTTCTGCATAAAGATACTTTATCGATACATAAGGTCCTTTACTTCGTGTCGTTCAACTGTTTCTTATCTTCTCATGCAATATCTTTATTAATGGCACGCTTTTCAAGGATGCCAAAGGCATTATTAAACACGATGAATAACTATAACTTTCATCTACTCGCATCAACAAGGACCCAGTTTCTGACCAACTCTGAAGTTTAATAGCCCGCCCGCACGCCCCCCCCCCCCGCCCCCTCTTTTCCAACATCTGCTTCTTATTTGATCCTTAGCCGCCGACCGTCAAAGCAGTCGGTGGCTATCACGCCTAGTGGCGTCTTGTAGGGCAACAACAAATTTATTCCACTTTGCTCAGTTGGTGGCCATCCTTAGTACAGTGCCCCAACTCTGGTTCATTCTTTGCATCTCAGCCTCCACAGTCCTCTGCCAAGTTGTTTTTGATCGGCCTGTCCTTCGTTTCCTTCAGGGGTCCATGGCATAGCTGTTCTTGTGATGGCATAGGGGTCTCTTCTGCGGACATGACCAACCCAGCTCCAGCGTCTGCCAGCTATGATGGTGTGCATGTCCTCTTGCTTGCTCCGAGTAAGCAGATCTTGGTTGGTGATGGTATTCGGCCACAAGATTCGGTGAATTTTTCTTAGGCAGGTTGTGTGAAAAGAGGACAATTTCGACATTTCCTTCTCTGTTACTCTCCAGCATTCCGCACCATAGAGAAGCACAGAAAGCACACAGCTCTGATATAATCTTAATTTTGTGCTTGTGCTGTATTGAGAGGACTTCCAGATGTTGTTTAGGCTAAAAAACGTTGTTCTTGCTTTGTTCATTCTGTTGTTGATGTCTTTGCTTGTCCCGCCGTCTGATGTTACTATGCATCCTAGGTATGTGAACACCCCTTCCAAACTCCGCGCTTTATGTTTCTACTAGTATATTCTCTCCATCCTGTTTTTTCTCTGTATGTCTTTGTCCCACTTAAGCAGCTATGTTCTTTTGTGTTATCCATCAGTTAATCGTTTCAAAGTGTGCTCGTTTCTGCATTCACGCAAAAATTATTTAAAAAACGCTTTACTGTAAAACTCATGTGCAGTGACAAAAAAGTAATGACTGGTGATAACTGACCTCACTAACCTACTTACTCACTACTTGAACGACTAAGTACACCCTGGGGTGTAGAGGTTTACCAGAGACAGCGCCATACTATCCTACAGGCTGTCTTTCTCCTGGTCTGGTTCCAATCTAGTCCTCGGTCCTTCAGGAATGTCTAATGTTGTCCTCCCAGCGGACTCTGGGTCGTCCTGCAGGTCTGGATCCTGGCTCTTAGCTTCCTGTATTTGTCGTGGTAACCGATCTTCTTCCGTTCTGGAACTCATAAACCAAGAGCTGCCATCAAGAATACATGCGCTCCATCATTGCTGGTTGTTGCGTGATAAATTCTCGCAACATCGTTTTATTACAATATCTATTTTATAACGCAAGGGCAACAACTGCTTGAAATTTATAGTCACTTTTCTCGCTAAGCATTTGTCTTCCCGCGTTGGTATTGAATGCAGTTAAGTTTTGAGCTGTGGTCTTTTTGCGCTGGACTGCGCATGACTGGTCTTGTTTTTTGGTCGATCGGTTTCCGCCCACCACTAGTGGAGTGAGCGATTTGAATGGCGAAAGAGATGCCTCGTTGAAGAGGGGATCTCCGCTATTTTTTGTTCTGTCAGGGATGTGTAGTCCTCTTAATGGATATTTCGTTTATTCGAGATAATACCTCTAGTGTTTCCCACATGTCGGGAGGCGTGATATTTCTGTGTATTTCCTGAAGGCAAGGTAAATTGACTTTTCATTAACTCTATCGATTTTGGGTCGTGAGCGATTTCGATTCATAGCCTGTCTTCGAAAGTCGTCGTCACGAGATGTTTTCCCAGCTCACATGTCGCTGTATTGTACTGCATCGGTTGATGCATGTCCCAAGGACCATTACTTGCTACTTTGTTAAATGAACTAGGTTTGGAAAACCTTTATTATCTAGAGGATATTTTTGAGGACATTATTTATACTTCGGCAGACGTGTCTGTTTTGCTGAAGTCAGACTAAGGAGAGTGAACTGATCTCATACATCTGGTTATCTCCTGGCTGTTATAGAAAAGGATGGAGTTTTTCACGTGACTATATTTACAGCACTATGAAATATAACATGCATCTGACTCATCATTGTAATGCTGTCTACCGTCTATTGCTGTATTGAATGTTGCTGTGATAATGACTGTTTGATGTGCCTACATATTCGCGTAACCATTTTGTCACTGTGGCGTCCACAATAAATAATGAAGAAAAACGTCAACGGCTGTTACAAGAATCATTGACTTTATACGTCGTGAGTTTACTGACGTCCTATGTGGATTGCCCTGTTATTTTTGTATGAACATTGTTTTGACTGAACACATCTGCACACTACACAAAACCAGACATGCGGATACCATCCATCATCATATGGCATCACGCATCATTTGGTGGCCATAAGCTGGTTTGATTCTGGTACCAGCAAACACGGGGTCCCTTACCCACTTCATTTTCAACAAGAATTCATCAGCATCCTTCAAGAAATTAACATTCTTCAATACAGTCAACATCTTCAAAATTTTCAAAGTACTCGGCGTTGCCCGGTAAAAGTCAAAATTTCAACTTTTTGACGGAAACAAGAATTTGACAGTACCCGGCGTTGTTACATGTTGCCGGATAACTCGGACTGCTGTTATCTTTTACGCAAGTCAAGCAAGTTGCTGCTGTCAAGGTTCCAGTGCTGTCGTTTTTGTGAAGGTCAAGTGCCGGTTGAAACGGGTTGTTTTCTGAAGAAGGCCAAGTACCGATTTCCATCAACTTACTTTTGGATTAGAAGGTCAAGTGCCGAAACAACTCAACACACAGTATTTCAGAAGCTCTTGTACCATCGTGTTAGCAGTGGAAGCAGTTCAGATGTGCCATCATCGTTGGAGCTTCGCTCTTTAGGACGTTGATTGACATCCGTTTTTTCTGCTGTTCTACGATTGGAAGCCTATAAGTTAAGTGGCCTGTTTGTATGTAAACTGTGCCCTTATACTTCTGCTGAGTCTTCTGTGTATCATCTCATTCTATATGTTATATGTCTATATGTTATTTGTATATTTATATGTTTATATTTCAGCGGGTTCTCGGTTGGGTGGTGTCTCCGTTAGATTATGCCACGTCATAGAGGTCGTCTATTGTGAGCGTTTTCTGTAGGGTTTGCAAATTTCCGATACTGGAATTTGCTAAGCGACTTCTGTTGCTATTTATGTTAGCTGTGATGGCATGTTTTAATATTGTTTTCGTTATTATTTCGCATTCTTTAGTTTTGTTTTGATTTGTTTGTATTTGTTAGCCTACTCTTGTCTATAATTTAGTTTCATACAACATTTTTGTTTATACACTGTGGTGTCATGTATTTTGTTTAATTATAGCGCAGATATCGTCACATTTTTTGTGATATTTCATTAATTTCTGCTTTATTTTTTAGTTGATTTCTGCGAACGTTTTTTGTATTGTTACTGATCTTTGTTATTGTTTACATTGTTATTGTTTACATTGTTTGCATTGTTTACATTTTCAATGTTTACATTCTGCATGTGTTTACATAGTCATTGTTTACAGTTATAGTAATTAGTTAATGGGCTATGCTAATGCACTGTTACTACTACACTGATGATAAATGAATGATGAATAGTGTCGTGCACTATTGAATGAGAAGTGCACTTATGATCAAGAATTGAGTGCTGATATTTCATATACAAGTTCTTTGATTGGAGACTTGTTTCCCACAGAGACTGGGATAATATAATGTGATGTGAATATACAAGTGCTTAATTAAGACTTGTTACACTTAGGTTTGAAATAAATTAGTTAATTATTTCAGGTTTTGGACTCATATGTTAGACAACATGTCTACATTTGAGCACTTTATTGAGCAGGGTAAATTGCTTGGGAAGACTGGTGATAAGTTAGAAGAATTTGCAACTGCTCGATATGATAAAGCAATGGAAGCTGAACAAAAGAAACTGCAGATGCAGGTGGATGAAAAAAGATTCCAAATGGAAATGGAAAAACAAAAAAGGGAATCAGAAGCTGAGGAGAGAAAACTCCAGCTACAGCTAGAAGCTGAAAGACTTCAAAAAGAGGCTGAGAATAAAAGACTTGAAAAAGAAGCTGAAAATGAAAGACTTCAAAAAGAGGCTCAGGCTGAGAAATGGGAAGAATTACAGAGAGAGTCTGATGAGAGGAAAGAGAAAGCAAAAATGGAACATGAAGAAAAGGTCTTAGCTTTAGAGTTGGAAAAATTGAAATTGACGAGCATGAGTAATGGTAATGATTCAAACAAGGGTTCATCTTCTGGTAAGGCTAATAATGATACTTTTAAGATTAAGTTACCAACATTTAGTCCTTCCAGTGATGACATAATGTTCTATCTGGACAGATTTGAACAAGCATTTACAGCTCATAACATAGACAAAGCAAAATATGTTTATCAGTTATCAGGGATACTGACAGGTAAAGCTCTAAGTATATTAAATATGGTGGATGAACCTGACAAGAACAATTATGAGGTTGTCAGTGCCGCTTTGTTAAAGAAATATCAGCTTAACGAAGACGGCTATCGTCTACAATTTAAAAACATGTTACCTGAAAATGGAGTTGAATTCTCCGAGTTTATTGCAAGAATACGCATTACTTTTCTCACGATGGGTTGAAACTATCTAAGACGGAAAAAACTTATGAAGGACTTATGGACTTAATACTTAGAGACAAAGTCATGTCGTCTGTCAATGAGTCTTTCCTTGCTTTCCTTCATGAACGTAAACCTAAAACAATAAAAGAAATGGAAGATTTCTGTTGCCAATACGTAACTGCGCACCCACACATAACCATGGGTAACTCTAAGGTGAAAGAAGGTTTACCAGTTGCTTCGGCAGCTCCGTATGGCCAAAACTTTGCTCGTAGATTCCAACAAAATTTTGATAGAAAGAGTAGCGGTAATTTCTGTCAAAATCATGGAAATCAATTTCATGGTGATTCTTCTTCGAAGAATTGGAGACAACCTGATAGTACTCGTTACTATCACCCTAATAATTATAAGCATTTCAAAAGAGGATATGGTAATAGAGGTTATTCCTGCCGAAGACCTCAGAACCAAACAAATAGATGTTCGCATCAATGTGAACATGATAGTAATCGTGGAAACTGGAATTCGAACCAGGATAACAATTACAATAGAGACAATAATAACTGCAGAGATAATAATAACTCTGATTGTCGTGGAATATTCTAATCCACATATATAAATTATTAGGTAAATATGAAGCCTAACAAATAAAATTAATAAAGAAAAGAGCAATGGTAAAATAACAGTGCTGTCACAAAGAAGGTACTCGAAATCCCCCTTGTTTTCTGCTTCGTCTACAAATTGTAACGCTTTCACGTTGATAGTAAAAGCTTACCGTATTATTACCCACTTTCTTCAATGAAACGTGTGCTGTATTTCTTGGAAAAACATTGAGAGGCACCCTGCGTAATGACCTAAATTAATCCTAACATTAATTATATTACGTTACCAAAACGAACGAACAGATGGACTCAAATAGAAAGAGAGAGAGGGGCGAATGAAATCAGGAACGCATGCAAAATTAAACACGCGTCGCGCGATACACAATTACTACTATCACGCGTGTTAGGCTACATGCACTAACTTTTTCGGACGGACAGTGATAAATTCACTACCCTTCCCAGAGTTAGGTTTTAAAATCACAAAAAACGCTTATTAGGAAAGATAACATTATATGGGTTTACGTTTGAAAACATTACAGTACCCAGACAGCACATCTTCGAAACAGGAGGTAGAAGGAATTGCATATTTTGAACGCAGCCACGTAGCTCTTTTAAATTTGGATATTTGGGTTCCTTAGGGCTTGCTGACAAAGAATATGTAAAACGTTACGCAAATAGTCCAGGAATTAATAAATTATAACCAAAATAAAATAGTGGGGATGCCTGACAACATGGAATCATTTCTGCTCATAAAATTTTTTTATAACGTGTTTGAAAAAACCTTACGTTACAGAAATAGCCTACCATGTAAACTCCAAATTGATTGGAGCGCAACAAAGGAAAGACTAACCACGATAGGTCGGGCTATAAATACTATCTATCGTTGTTAGGGGAGACGTGGAAAGGTAACATTTTTTCAAACACTTGTCGAAACGTGGCTCCATTGGCTAGACTCGCTGATATACTCACTTAGGAGCGTTAGTTCGAGACCACTAGTGCAAATAAGCTTGATAAAGCAACAGTGCGTTGAAGCCAGCTCATATTTTGCTAAATAAAAGCCTGGAACATAAGCAGATGGGAATTTGTGCCAGAATTCATTGCTAATCAACGTATCTGTGTTTGTTTCCATGAATTGTGGGACCGTGGTCTTGATGGTATTGAGCAGCACCTGGTCAGAGCTTTGCTGAATCCAGAGTCGGACAGCATACTCCTTGGTCTTTTTAGCTATCAGTGAGGTGTCTCCAGAGCCCAGGGGAGAATTCGAGCAGAGGAGTCCCTTCCTGCCGCCATCACGCAAGATAAGCTGATTTGGCCAGCTGAGCTCAACATTATGTCCCCTCATCTTGAAATGACTTTGTAAAAATAACATTCAGAGGGGAATTTAATTGTCTTAATATCAGGAACTGAGAACATCTCCAATACTAGTCCCAAAAGACAAACTATTGAAGTCATGATGACAAATACCAACAGAGCTTGAACAAAACAAAACCAGTATTACCTCATATTACTACTACACAACTGACACACATAGGATATTTTTAATAATATATGTCACTACAATATTCATATTGATAAATTCTGTACATATAACTTGTAAGTAAAATTGATTGTGATTCCTGGTTCCCTTTGTATTTGAATCAGGACACATATTCATTCATAACAGCAATGAATACATATTGTTATTTGAAAAGTTATCAGTGACTCCTTTAAGATATCCTTTAGAGTGTTATATGTATGTGAGTGTCACAGTGTTGTCAAGTGTGGTGGAATAAATTAAATTGTTTATCTGTCTGTTGTTGTTATGACTTACACTTCATCATACACATACCCTAGACATACAACGTAGTCATCACACTATTCCAGAATAATTCTGACTGAGGTATACATATGTGGCAGCAAGTAAGGTTATATATAATACACTACTCTTATTAGATATATATATACCTTCACAGCTGATCTCAGTCAGTACACTAAGTCCCCTATAAATATTTATAACATCCCACTTCACCACATATATTGGGGTCTCGCTCTTGGGATTTTGAATCTTTCCCTATTAAAAATATTGCGGGTAATTTACTTCAGGGAATATAAGAATTAAAAGGTATCCTTGGGTGGAATTAAATAAGGTTGAGCTCACGGTGCCTGTGTTGTCCATTAGATATATTTAGAGATTAAATTGTTGGTTAGACATTGTAGAAATTTACCTGATAGACAATGGCGGACCTGGCCAAGTTTCGATCTGCTGCTGTTCAGACTGCAAAAGAGTTAGGATTAGATGGGCAAGTTATGGTTGCCTATGTCACCACGGAATGTGACAAATTTATTGAACGCGAAGAAAGAAGATTAGAAAAAGAGGCCGAAAGAAAGTTAGAGGCTGAGACTAAGAGGTTGCAAGCTGAGGCTGAGACTAAGAGGTTGCAGATTGAGGCTGACAAAGAGGCTAAGAAATTGGAAGCAGAAAGAGAAGACAAAAAATTAGCTGCAGAAGAGAAGAGATTAGCTGCAGAGAGGGAAGCAGAAAAGGAGGAGAAAAGATTACAAAGGGAACATGAATTACGACTAAGGGAGTTTGAGTTTCAGGGCCATGCTCCTGAAAATGGTGCCAGTCCCTTTGCCTCTGATGCCACTGCTAGCCAAGGAGCCTCAACCTCAGCTATGAATTTTCATTTAGATCATTTTGTTGAGAAAGACGATGATATAGAGAGCTACCTAAATAGGTATGAACTATTAGCTACCACGTATGGGTTAGAGAGAGAAAGGTGGAGCTTAAAGTTATCTCAGGGACTTCGTGGGGCAGCTTATGAAGTTTTTGCAAAAATGAGCAGAGGTGATCAGGAAAATTATGAGATGCTAAAGCAGGCTCTTTTGTTAAGATATGAAAAGAATGCAGAATTCTATAGGAAAAAATTTAGGAATGCTAAACTACTGTCAGGTGAAACCTATCACCAGTTCTCTGCACGAATAGAGACATACTTGGAGAAATGGACTTCTCTGGGGAAAACCCAAGATCTTAAGGAAATGGTCCTTATAGAGCAATTAAGAGAGTCCATGGCTCCAGACCTGAGAAAGTTTCTCATGGAACAAGGTGCAGAGAGGCTGGGTGAGTTGCTAAATGTTGCTGAAAGGTATCAAGCAGCTCAAGCAGAGGTAACAGGTAATAAAAAGAAACAAGTGGATAACTTTAGGGCACCACAGAACTTTAATAAATTTGATCCTAGGGATCAACACAAAGGTAAGCACCAGTTTGATAGGCCACGGTATGAAAATAAAAATAAATTCCCACAATTCGATGAAAGGAAATATGATGAAAGAAAATCTTTCAACCAAGGAAAAAAGTGGTGTAAAAATTGTCAGATGGACAATCATGACACTGACCGTTGCAGAAGGAAACCTGTGTATATGGCAACCCTTCAGGTCAGGTCGACCTCAAGACAGGAGGAGGATATTATGTTAGATACCACTCCAGAAGAGATGAGGAAGGCACAGGCTGGGGATAAAACACTCAAGCCTTGTTTCAGAAAATTGTCAACTTGTCATACAACTCCAGGCAAGGGAGATTTTTACATGAAAAACAAGTTGATGTATAGGAAGACTGGAACTAGATCCAAAGGTCAAGGACAGCTGGTACTTCCTAAAAGATATAGGGCAGACTTAATAAGGAGCCTACATGTGAAACCAGATGGGTACCATGAGAAAATAGGTACCATCATTCAAAAGGTGGCTCACAATTATTATTGGCCCAAAGCAAGATGGGACATTGAGAATTTTGTAGAAAGGTGTAGCATAGCACATGAGGGAACACCCACAAGTGGGAACATGGATCAGGACCTGGACACGCCACGGGGCAAAATTAGGCCTGATAATAAAAAGAAAAATAGATTTGATAAAGTGGACCAAATGGAATGGGAAGCCCCTTTTCACGGACAAGCTTCAATTAACTGTTTTACAATGACCACTATGCGGAGAGTGCAAAAAGATGTCTTACCCCAGGATAAGCCGACAATCCCTCAATCGGACTTAAACAAACTGGAGGAAGAGGATGTAGGGAGGAAATCTCTCATCAAGAATTTTAAGTGGGGAGAAAGCCCCAAAAGAAAAATTGGTAGCGGTCGTTTTGTGAATGATAATTCTGGGAGGAAAAATCATCACTATAAAGCTTCAAGTGAAAGAGACCATACCGGTGCATGGACAAATAGGTCCACACAATTAAAGGTCCATATGTAGCTTTGTTAAGAACGTGGACTGATGAAAAGGCAGAGGAAAACATTACATCTTCATACCAATATGTGAATGAGCTGACCACTCGGTTAAAAACTGGCTGGAAACTTGCCAATGAAAATTTGAAACAAGCCAGGAAGAAACATGCTGCCTATTATAACAGGAAGGCGAAAGACAGAAATTTGGCTGTGGGAGAGAAAGTACTGCTTCTTTTGCCCGGGAGTCAGAATAAGTTACAAATTGGATGGCAGGGTCCATATACAGTTTTAGAGAAGGTATCTAGAACAAATTATAAGATAGATAAGAAGGGGAAAGAAAAAAATCTATCATGTGAATCTCCTGAAGAAATATTTGGAAAGAGAACATCAGGAAGAGACACACTTGTTGACCTTGTCCATCGCCATGGAGATGAAAAAGGAACCACTTTCATCATTTGAGTATCCATTACACCCCTGTGAGACAGCAGCACAGGTGAAAATCAGTACACATTTAACGAAAACACAGAAAGAGAGAGTGCAACAGGTTCTAAATAATCATGCAGAGGTGTTAACAGACCGACCAGGGCATACAAACCTATTGGAATATGATATGAAACTAATAGACTCCACACCTGTCTGTATGAAACCATATTCGATTCCGTTTGCTAAGGAGAAAGCTTTGAAGGAAGAGATAGACTATCTATTGAAGGAAGGAATTATTTCGCACAGTGAGTCTTCGTATAGTTCCGGTGTTGTACTCTTAGGAAGCCCTCTGGAGAACATAGACTCTGTATAGATTACAGGAGACTGAATGCTATTACAGAAGGACAGGTGGATCCATTGCCGGATACAAATCAGCTGTTTGCCAGACAAATAAAGCTAAATATTTCTCAAAAGTGGATCTGAGTAAAGGATACTATCAGATTCCAGTAAAGCCTGAGGTTAGACCATACCTAGCTTTTAGTACCTCAGAAGGACACTATGAGTTTAATAGATTGCCATTTGGATTGAAGAATGCGCCTAGTGTCTTCTCTAGAATGATGAGAAAATTATTGGATCCTCTGAATAATCCCTGTATAACAAATTTTATGGATGATATCCTTATAGCAACAGAAACATTTGAGGAACACATTGACTCTCTGAACATGCTGTTTGATCGACTTAGGGAGGCAAATTTAACAGCCCGACCAACCAAATGTTGCGTTGGATGTAAAGAATTGGAATTTTTGGGACACACAGTTTATCAGGGAAACATGACCCCTGACCCAAAGAATTTAGAGAAACTACAGAAAGCCCCGAGACCACAAACCAAGAAGGACGTGAGATCCTTTGTCTCATTATGTGGTTTCTACCAGAAGTATATCAAAAACTTTAATTCCATATGTGCACCGTTAACTGAATTGACACGTAAAGGACATCCAGATCGCATTACATGGACACCACAATGTGAAATGACTTACCAAGAATTGAAGGAAAAGCTCACAAGTAAACCCATTTTGAAATTACCTGACTTAAGTCAAGAATTCATAGTAAGGACGGATGCAAGTAATATTGGGTTAGGTGCAACTCTACTACAGAAATCAGATGCATTGGATGGGGAATTAAGCCCAGTGGCATATGCTAGCAGAAAGTTGAATAAAGCTGAAATCAACTACTCAACTACCGAAAAAGAATGTCTTGCAGTAATATGGGCGATAAAGAAATTCAATATTTATCTATATGGGAAGGCATTTAAGTTGCAAACAGACCACAAACCTTTATCGTTTCTAGCCCAGGCTAGGCATGAGAACTCCAGGTTACTCCGATGGTCTTTACTTTTGGCTCCATATAATTTTAGCATTGAGTATATATCTGGAAAAACCAATTTGGGAGCGGATTTTTTAAGCCGCCATCCGTGTGATGAGAATCACCGTAAACCCCAGAAATAATAATAAATTTCTCTATGTGTATATAGAATAAAGGACTGACATATAATGTCTGTTTTAAGAGGGGAGGTGTCGTGGAATATTCTAATCCACATATATAAATTATTAGGTAAATATGAAGCCTAACAAATAAAATTAATAAAGAAAAGAGCAATGGTAAAATAACAGTGCTGTCACAAAGAAGGTACTCGAAATCCCCCTTGTTTTCTGCTTCGTCTGCAAATTGTAACGCTTTCACGTTGATAGTAAAAGCTTACCGTATTATTACCCACTTTCTTCAATGAAACGTGTGCTGTATTTCTTGGAAAAACATTGAGAGGCACCCTGCGTAATGACCTAAATTAATCCTAACATTAATTATATTACGTTACCAAAACGAACGAACAGATGGACTCAAATAGAAAGAGAGAGAGGGGCGAATGAAATCAGGAACGCATGCAAAATTAAACACGCGTCGCGCGATACACAATTACTACTATCACGCGTGTTAGGCTACATGCACTAACTTTTTCGGACGGACAGTGATAAATTCACTACCCTTCCCAGAGTTAGGTTTTAAAATCACAAAAAACGCTTATTAGGAAAGATAACATTATATGGGTTTACGTTTGAAAACATTACAGTACCCAGACAGCACATCTTCGAAACAGGAGGTAGAAGGAATTGCATATTTTGAACGCAGCCACGTAGCTCTTTTAAATTTGGATATTTGGGTTCCTTAGGGCTTGCTGACAAAGAATATGTAAAACGTTACGCAAATAGTCCAGGAATTAATAAATTATAACCAAAATAAAATAGTGGGGATGCCTGACAACATAAAATCATTTCTGCTCATAAAATTTTTTTATAACGTGTTTGAAAAAACCTTACGTTACAGAAATAGCCTACCATGTAAACTCCAAATTGATTGGAGCGCAACAAATGAAAGACTAACCACGATTGGTCGGGCTATAAATACTATCTATCGTTGTTAGGGGAGACGTGGAAAGGTAACATTTTTTCAAACACTTGTCGAAACGTGGCTCCATTGGCTAGACTCGCTGATATACTCACTTAGGAGCGTTAGTTCGAGACCACTAGTGCAAATAAGCTTGATAAAGCAACAGTGCGTTGAAGCCAGCTCATATTTTGCTAAATAAAAGCCTGGAACATAAGCAGATGGGAATTTGTGCCAGAATTCATTGCTAATCAACGTATCTGTGTTTGTTTCCATGAATTGTGGGACCGTGGTCTTGATGGTATTGAGCAGCACCTGGTCAGAGCTTTGCTGAATCCAGAGTCGGACAGCATACTCCTTGGTCTTTTTAGCTATCAGTGAGGTGTCTCCAGAGCCCAGGGGAGAATTCGAGCAGAGGAGTCCCTTCCTGCCGGCATCACGCAAG
The DNA here is from genome assembly GCA_024509875.1 of Oreohelix idahoensis. Taxonomy (NCBI): domain Eukaryota; kingdom Metazoa; phylum Mollusca; class Gastropoda; order Stylommatophora; family Oreohelicidae; genus Oreohelix; species Oreohelix idahoensis. Next base: position 198,982 of record JAMPIV010012025.1, read on the forward strand.
ATAAGCTGATTTGGCCAGCTGAGCTCAACATTATGTCCCCTCATCTTGAAATGACTTTGTAAAAATAACATTCAGAGGGGAATTTAATTGTCTTAATATCAGGAACTGAGAACATCTCCAATACTAGTCCCAAAAGACAAACTATTGAAGTCATGATGACAAATACCAACAGAGCTTGAACAAAACAAAACCAGTATTACCTCATATTACTACTACACAACTGACACACATAGGATATTTTTAATAATATATGTCACTACAATATTCATATTGATAAATTCTGTACATATAACTTGTAAGTAAAATTGATTGTGATTCCTGGTTCCCTTTGTATTTGAATCAGGACACATATTCATTCATAACAGCAATGAATACATATTGTTATTTGAAAAGTTATCAGTGACTCCTTTAAGATATCCTTTAGAGTGTTATATGTATGTGAGTGTCACAGTGTTGTCAAGTGTGGTGGAATAAATTAAATTGTTTATCTGTCTGTTGTTGTTATGACTTACACTTCATCATACACATACCCTAGACATACAACGTAGTCATCACACTATTCCAGAATAATTCTGACTGAGGTATACATATGTGGCAGCAAGTAAGGTTATATATAATACACTACTCTTATTAGATATATATACCTTCACAGCTGATCTCAGTCAGTACACTACGTCCCCTATAAATATTTATAACATCCCACTTCACCACACTGATAACTTCAGAGGTAATAATAGTCGGGGTAGATCTCAACACAAAAAAAGAGATATCAGCAGGCTAATGCTGTACAACAGGAAACTGAGGGAGCCTGTAATCATGTTGTTGATAGTAAAAACTTTGACGCTGTCACTAGTTCTGCTTTTGACTTTGAGAGAGCAAACAAATGCCCCCAATGCAGTACTTTATTCGAACCGGGTACCATAACTACTTTGAGTTGTGGTCACCCACTTCCCGCTCTTCCTGCTGCTGTTGCGCATGACGGGAGGGGTTCTTTAATTCTACATAAGGGTCTTGTTAATGATACTCCGGTCTCACTACTTTTCGATTCCGGATGCACCACTATTGGTGTTAGACAATCGCTTGTAGATCCATCTTGTGCTACAGGAAGGGTTATTAAATGTGTCACATTTGGCGGCACTCTAGAAAAATATCCTACTGCTGTAATTCGCATTGCCACTCCTTTCTTTACTGGAGATGTGCATGCTTGTCTCTTACCTAATCCTATTGCGGACCTTATTATTGGTCGTATTCACGGAGTTAGGGAGTGTACCCCACAGCAGATTGCTGCTTGGGAAGATAATAACATGCAAGCTACAAATGCAGTAGTTAACAGAGCACAAGCTCTACAAACACCCGAAACTTCACTGAATAGTGATAATGAAGTTGATAGCCAAGATAGTCACTTAGTAATCACTCGTGACTCTTTCATAAAATTGCAAGAAGAAGATCCTTCTTTAAAGAAATTCTTCGTTCTTGCGAAGAAAGGTGATCCGAATCAGGATACAAATAGAAAATCTTGGATTGCAATGAGAAACGGCGTACTTGTACGTATGGTACAAGATTCGACTACGTCGGCACATTCGCAAATTCTTGTTCCCAAGAGCATGAGAGTGCAAATATTACAACATGCTCATGACTCGCAATGTGCTGGACATATGGGTTTTTCCCGTACGAAGTCGAGAGTCCTTGCGGCTTTCTTTTGGCCTTTTGTCAATAAGGACATTCGTATTTACTGCCGATCATGCAAGGTATGTCAGGAGGTCAAATCTAGAGGATTACGACATGCTGCGCCTATCCAGGCTGCTGACATTCCTATTCGGCCGTTTCAGAAAATGGCCATAGATATTATTGGCCCTTTTAAGGTCAAGTCGGCCAGAGGACATCAGTTTATCCTTACATGTGTCGATATGTGCACACGTTGGCCAGAGGCTATTCCTCTTAAGAGCATATCTACTACAGATATCGCAGATGCTCTTTGGTTGATATTTTCTCGCTTGGGGTTCCCCAGAGAAATATTGTCAGACCATGGCACTCAACTCATATCTGACACTATGTCACAGGTAATGTCTACCTTACATATTGAACGATCTCTCAGTAGTATCTACCATCCTATGTCTAATGGGTTAGTTGAGCGTCTGAATAGAACGCTCAAGACTTTGCTTGGTAAGATAACTGAAGATCATCCTCAAGATTGGGACAGGGTTTTACCCGCGGCTCTCTTTGCCTATAGAGAAGTCCCTAATGAACACACAGGATTTTCTCCCTTCGAACTTGTCTTTGGCGCGCGTCCACGCGGCCCTATGTCTTTATTACACGATCTCATCACTGCCGATGATATTAGCGATGAAACTCAATCCTCATATGAGTATGTCATTGCTCTTAGACAAAAGATCATTGAGGCATGTAAGCTAGCAACTGCTTCATCAGAAATTGCTAAAGAGAAGGCAAGACAGTTTGCTAACAAGAATAGATGTCTACGACAACTTTGTCCAGGTGACAAAGCATTCGTCCTACTCCCCCGTAGGGAAAATAGACTTCTTATTGCATGGAAAGGTCCGTATGCAATAGTCTCTCGGATTTCCGATGTTGACTATGTGGTCGATAGTGATGGAAAGCATAAAACTTTCCACATAAACATGCTTTCGGAATTTCACGAACGTCCGGACTATTTGCTGCCTATTTTCCAGGCAACGGATGATGCTCCTGCACCTCACGGTCATTATTCATCCCTGTCTGTCATACAGGATGAGGAATCTACCTTCTCTGATGTTAATCTTCCCCTTCCAGTGGTTCCATTACATTCTACGGAATCTTGGAAAAACGTTTCTGTTTCTCCTAATCTTTCTGGTGACGAACATCGACAAGTCTCGTCGATGTTACAAACATTTCAGGATGTTCTCACTCACATTCCTGGACACACAGATGTCATAGAACATGACATAATTCTTACCGACAATAATCCAATTAGGGTTAGGCCGTATCCTATTCCTATACACTTTCAGTCGCAAGTGGAAAAGGAATTGGATGAAATGATTCAATTAAATATAATTGAACCATCGACTTCACCATATTCTTCTTCCATGGTTATTGTCCGGAAGAAGGATAAGAACATACGAATTTGTGTTGATTATCGCAAATTGAATCAGGTCACAAAGTTCGATGCTGAACCGATGCCTTTGTTAGAAGATCTACTGATTAGACTTTCTAATTCTAGATTCTTCACTAAACTTGACTTGTCTAAAGGTTATTGGCAAGTGCCTTTAGCAGAGCATGCCAAACCTCTTACTGCTTTTTCTACACCTAGGGGTCTATTTCAATGGAATGTTATGCCTTTTGGTCTCATGAACGCCCCTGCCACTTTCGTTCGCATGATGCGTCGAATTCTGTCACATCGTTCGGATGTCATCGCATACTTAGATGACATCTGTCTCTTCAGTGATACCTGGGAAGATCACTATTTAGGGTTATATGACTTACTGTCCACTCTACGTGAGAATAATTTGACAGCAAAACCTTCTAAAGCTTTTGTTGGTTTTGGTGAAATCTCTTTCCTGGGTCATCGTGTTGGTCATGGTCTCTTGAAGACAGAAGACCACAATACTTCCAAAATACTGAACATCTCTGTTCCTAAAACGAAGAAACAAGTTAGGAGTCTCTTAGGTTTAATTCAATTTTATGGGAGATTTATTCCAAATTTATCTTCGATCATGGCACCTCTCTCAACATTGTTGAAGAAAGGTTCGCCTAATCTGGTCCGTTGGTCTGAAGAATGCTAATCTTCACTAGACCAAATCAAGAATATATTTTCTTCTCCTCCCATCTTAAGATTACCTACTCTTGATAGGACTTTGTTCTTCGGAGTGATGCTTCATCCACTGGGATTGGAGCAGCACTGATGCAAGAATATGCAAATACTCTGCATCCTGTTATGTACATTTCTAGAAAACTAAATGCGGCAGAGAGGAACTACTCGGTTTTAGACCGTGAGTTGTTAGCGATGGTTTGGTCAATTCTAAAGCTACAAAGATTCCTCCTGGGCGCACATTTCATTCTAGAGACTGATCAGAAAGCTCTTACAGCTATTCATACTAAGAATTTGAAGAGTTCGAGATCCACTCGATATGCTATAGCTCTTCAACCTTTTCACTTCACGGTACGAGCTATCCGTGGTGCGGATAATGTGATGGCTGACATTTTGTCTAGATGCCCACATGACTCCAACTAATACTTCTGTCCTATATTTCCATATATTACAGAGTCATAACACACCTATATTTCTACAATAGATTAGCACATCTGTACTTACTTTATATGTACACACTATCGTGCTTTGTTGTCATCTTCTTCTGTTCGTTTTTTAAGATGATAGAGGAGGACTGAGTAGTTAATATAAGGGCCGTTAGTTTACTAAACAGCCACAATTATTAATAATGTATTGTACCTTATGAAGCATATTAGTTATTAATTAGCATTATATTGCTGGTACTTTCTCAGAATGTCATTGTTGAGCTGAGGACTTACCTTACTAGTATCAAGCATGACGAGTTCTAGATTGTGTACTTACCCTCGGAATACCAGAGCATATGTCCTGGATCGTCATGTAGTTTAACTTTACTATGTACTTATGTCATTACATGTCAAAGAATGTACTATTTAAATTTTCCTATCAGATTTGTACATCCATTTTTAAAGACAATATTAGAGTATGCTGTTTAATGATGATTATGGTAACTTGCATACGTATATTGTGTTTACATGCTAACGTGATGTGTGTTGGTGACACCTCCCCGATGTGAATATTTTTTGAGACATATTTATTTTTCTGTTGAGGTATATCCTCACCAGACACTCTATATTTAGCCTCATGTTAGGCAATTTAATTAATTATCAGCGCATAATTCGTGCGTTTTGAGCCGCTTATCGCATGCTCTTTGATATTTAAAAAAAAAAAATATGTTCCACATTTTTTTTTATCGGGAGGAGGTGGTGATATGTTGCGTGATAAATTCTCGCAACATCGTTTTATTACAATATCTATTTTATAACGCAAGGGCAACAACTGCTTGAAATTTATAGTCACTTTTCTCGCTAAGCATTTGTCTTCCCGCGTTGGTATTGAATGCAGTTAAGTTTTGAGCTGTGGTCTTTTTGCGCTGGACTGCGCATGACTGGTCTTGTTTTTTGGTCGATCGGTTTCCGCCCACCACTAGTGGAGTGAGCGATTTGAATGGCGAAAGAGATGCCTCGTTGAAGAGGGGATCTCCGCTATTTTTTGTTCTGTCAGGGATGTGTAGTCCTCTTAATGGATATTTCGTTTATTCGAGATAATACCTCTAGTGTTTCCCACATGTCGGGAGGCGTGATATTTCTGTGTATTTCCTGAAGGCAAGGTAAATTGACTTTTCATTAACTCTATCGATTTTGGGTCGTGAGCGATTTCGATTCATAGCCTGTCTTCGAAAGTCGTCGTCACGAGATGTTTTCCCAGCTCACATGTCGCTGTATTGTACTGCATCGGTTGATGCATGTCCCAAGGACCATTACTTGCTACTTTGTTAAATGAACTAGGTTTGGAAAACCTTTATTATCTAGAGGATATTTTTGAGGACATTATTTATACTTCGGCAGACGTGTCTGTCTTGCTGAAGTCAGACTAAGGAGAGTGAACTGATCTCATACATCTGGTTATCTCCTGGCTGTTATAGAAAAGGATGGAGTTTTTCACCTGACTATATTTACAGCACTATGAAATATAACATGCATCTGACTCATCATTGTAATGCTGTCTACCGTCTATTGCTGTATTGAATGTTGCTGTGATAATGACTGTTTGATGTGCCTACATATTCGCGTAACCATTTTGTCACTGTGGCGTCCACAATAAATAATGAAGAAAAACGTCAACGGCTGTTACAAGAATCATTGACTTTATACGTCGTGAGTTTACTGACGTCCTATGTGGATTGCCCTGTTATTTTTGTATGAACATTGTTTGACTGAACACATCTGCACACTACACAAAACCAGACATGCGGATACCATCCATCATCATATGGCATCACGCATCACTGGTAGATGCTGGGATTGGATTGGCCATATCCTAAGAAAAGACCCTGACAACATGTCAACAACTGCCAAGTTATGGACTCCAGGAGGAACGCGAAAGCAGGACCGGCTATAAGCTACCTGGCTGAGAGCTGTGGAGGCAGAGATGCTGCTAGGAGCTGATGTGTGATAAACGGTAATTTACATTTGGATGTCGTTGTCAGCATGAGGTCAGTTTTTACTTCATGATGTGCGAGGTAATTAGGAAACTTACGAGAATACTAGGGGCTGCCTTGATGGTGAGCAGTGTTTTGGCGTGCCTGTATGATGGTATTTTTGTGTGTCTTTTTCGACCAGAACATTGAGGAAAACTGGCTCATAAACAATATCATGTCCCGGAAACGGAAATATTTTGCCCACATTAAACTTTATAGTGGCTTAGAGAGAGCAGTGATGGAGGGTATGGTACCTGGAAGACGAGGCAGGGGCCAACCAAGACGACGGTGGACACGGGACATTGAAGACACCTTGAACATGACAATGGAGGAGGCGGGAAGGCTGGCTAGAGATTGAGAGTCTTTCAGGTGGGCTGTGATAAAAGCGACGTTCTGCAAAGGACATGCTACATGATGAGTGTGTCTGGCACGTACTTTTCGTCATTAAAGGAACCAGATCTATTATCACTGGAGTGTGTTGGATCCTTATACCAGATGTCAGTTTCCGCTTATGGTTGTTTGTTCGTAAAATAATGCCTGTCAATGCTTGGTCATCAATTATTATACAGCAACCCAACAAAAATGGCACTTGTCAACGAAAACATATTAACCCTGGACAGAAAGAAAGAAAGTTCATGACAGATGCAAACCTTGAACCAGATCTGTGGCACCATACGAAGGATGGTTGCCCACCGAGTAAAGTAGAGATAGTTTATTGCTGCCCTATAAGACAGCACCAGGCGTGATGGTCACTAATCGCTTTGTCAGTCAGCAACCAAGGATCGAAGAAGGAGCTAACTTGACTGTCCATTTATATTCTTGGAAATCAAATTACTGGGGCATTTCTTTAAAAAAAAACATATTTTTTCTCTTCTCTGGCACAGTCTGGATCTTGTCATCAGTTCCGTAGTGATCTAATAATCGGATAAATTTTTTTTATATATTTTTTATCTATACTAAGTTCACGTAGTCTCCCATTTGTACCTGACGAAGGCCTTTTGACCGTAATGTAATCATTTCTCTTTGTTTTTGGGCATCACCTAATATTATTTTTATTTCTCACTATTTATAACTGGCCGTAAATAATGCAGGAAATTAGGTCAATAGCGGGCACTCGTGAGAAAAGAAGACACTAAACAATAGAAATGTAACAGGCTCACTTGTGAATCGAACCATGAACCATCCGAACGCGCATTGCCTTGCTGCGAGAGTAGATAGTGAAAGGACCCCCGACCAGCTAAAATGCCTCACTGGCGGTGGTCAATCCCACGACACTACACGTAACTATGGACTTTAGGACCCGGCACATGTTTTGTTTCGCAAACAGGAAAGTTCTGTAAGTGTTTGAGTCTGTAGATGTTTGAGTCGTCTATAAATGTGACTTGTCTTTCCCGTGCACTAGATTTTAATGTCTAAGGGCAACTATCCATGTTTTATTTATCTCACATATGTAACTAGCTCTATTACTTCCCTTACTTACACACGAGACGTAGAAAAGTACGCATGCGCACAGATCAAGCGAGGAATTATTTGTTCTCGATGTAAAGCTACGAACGGGTGGTGTAATGGCTTCGGCGTTGTACTGGCGACCAGGTGTTCATGGTTCAAACCCGGGTGTCAGCGTTTGAAGGAATGTCTACGACCGGAAATTTGACTGAATAACCTAACGGCTCCTGTGATAAACCCACTGTGGATGGGAAGGAGCGAAGCTCCTGACCGGGTTGGAAGGAAAGTCCTCAGGTTCCCCAGCCTCGCAATGACATGTCATTGGGCCGAAGGGCTGAAAGCCCAAGTGCCGCTGGTTAAGAAAAAAAAAAAAAAAAAAGCTAGCAGAAAGTATGGACAGCTAACTCTGTAATAGTGACGTCCCTTCAGACAAATTTAAAATACTAAGTTATCTGCCCCGAGTAGCTCTCAGGAATCTATGTCGAGACAAAGAAAGATATGAAAACTGCTTCAACCAGGTGATTCGTAAGAGGCTGTTAAATTGAGTTTGTGCTTGAGGCTGGCTGCTCATCTATTTTGTTATTGGTACAAAAACTGACACTGAAAGAAGACATTAATGATTGCTTGCAGGCTTCTTTCATGGTGGCTACTACGATGTTGGTAACATGGTCTATAAGAGGCAGAAACGAGGAGGAGTTATTTGATTTCAGTACAGACAATACACATTGACCTTTGACTTAGACATAAGGCTATACACAAAATTAGTCATAACAGGAAAAATCCATGACAAAAGTTAAAACAGTAAGTTAGAGGGAAGAATAGGCTATCAGCCCAGTTAGATGCAGAGATGCTCAAAAGAGACACAGTTTCAAGAAAACACGAAACAACAAATTGTGACGTCAATAGCTCACGTCACGTAACATCAATTGTAAATCACGCGATGTAGTAAATAAAACACAACAATATACACAAGTTATACGGAATACCCTAATTATAACCGAAATTAGGTCGAACAAGGTAGATTTTCCGTTGAGATGGCGGCTGAGCAGAGGCAAATAAAGCGTATCTGATGCTATTCCATCCTGTGTAGTAGGAATTAAATGAAGACTTGCAATTGCTTCACATAAACTAATACAGATGAAAAACCTATGGCAAGGCACAAGCAAAGAAACAAAGTTACAACTGATCAGAGACTTGGACACTCAATAAAACAGTTGCAAAAAAGGTTACATCATTCGAAATGAAATGCTACAGAAGGATGTTGAGAATACCCTGGACAGAAAAAAAGACCAACAGAGAAGTATTGCACTCACTAAACGTACAGGAAAATTGGCTCCTAAATACCATCGCAATAAGGAAGCTGAAATTTTTCGGTCATATAAAAAGACATAATAGTCTGGAAAAAATAGTGACGGAAGTCATGGTCCCTGGAAAAAGGGGAAGGGGTCGACCTAGAAGACGGTGGACCCAGGACATTACAGAGAGTCTGAACTTGTCTTTGGCTGATGCAGGTCGACTTGCCCAGAATCGTGATGCGTTCAGAGCAGCTGTAATGGAGACAACGTTCTGGAAAGAATACGTCACATGATGATGATGATGATGATGCTATTCCGCACTTCTCCCCTTTCTGAAAAGTAAAAAAAAAGAGATACTATTATTGATATGTAAATAGTATGTATACACATAAAGGTACGTTTCAGGCACTAGTGAGAAATAATGTAGTAGAAAAATGAACAACAGAAAAACAACAGAAGTTGGCCGGGAGGATAGTGTGTTTCGCTTCCGTAGCTAGGCGGTGGTGCCGTTTCGAAGGTCCTGGGTTCGGTAAACATCTCACTTCTGTTGCCTGAGAAATATCTTTATGTGTGTAATATTTATTTATTTACTGTTTATAGGCCTCAGGTTTCCCGTCTTTATTTATTATTGATATGAACGATTAGTGGTTACCAGATATAGCACATGATGATGATGTAGTTTATTCCATTTTCCTTGCAGTATGTAAAACAGGCCCCGCATTCTGCTATAGTAGAGGTATATGTTAATGTCTGCACATATTAAAGGGTAAATGTTATAGATGTATATGTTAATGTCTACACATATTAGCGGGTATATGTTATAGATGTATATGTTAATGTCTACATATATTAAAGGGCATATGTTAATGTCTACAACTATTAAAGGGTATATGGTACAGATGTATATGTTAATGTCTACACATATTAGCAGGTATATGTTACAGATGTATATGTTAATGTCCGCACATATTAGCGGGTATATGTTATAGATGTATATGTTAATGTCCGCACATATTAGCGGGTATATGTTATAGATGTATATGTTAATGTCCGCACATATTAGCGGGTATATGTTATAGATGTATATGTTATAGATGTATATGTTATAGATGTATATGTTATAGATGTATATGTTATAGATGTATATGTTATAGATGTATATGTTATATATGTATATGTTACAGATGTATATGTTATAGATGTATATGTTATAGATGTATATGTTATAGATGTATATGTTATAGATGTATATGTTATAGATGTATATGTTACAGATGTATATGTTATAGATGTATATGTTATAGATGTATATGTTATAGATGCTTCGCTCCTTCTCATCCACAGAGGGTTTATCTGCAGGAGCCGTTCAGGTTATTCAGGTTTATTCCCGGTCGATGACACTCCTACAAATCCCGGCGCCCGGGCTTGAACCATGAAAACCAGGTCGCTAGCGCAACGTCTTAACCATTACACCAGCGCGGCTCCCACAGAACATTAGGCAGTTAAGAATGGAGTCGCGAATGTGTGCAAATCACTTGAGGATGGAATTTAAATACAGCCTTATGAAAGAAGTACCACCTGGAAGAGGTCACTAATGCAATACTGGGAATATTGCTCTACACGTCTGTGCAGAGACTTCCACGAATAGTACTATAGGAAGGGAGAAATCTCTGGTTAAATGCATCGAGACCTCAGGTTAGTCCATAATTTTGCTGTTTAGAGTACGCATAGAATAAAATGGACTTAGGAAAGTAAAATACTATTAGCTAGGAAGATGTAGAATAATATAGGTCGTGTTTTAAGCCTTGGATGAATAAAATCGTAGGCCAGTCATATTTTGAAAATCGCAGCGCCACTTTGCTGTATAATCCAGGAACAGAGTGTTAAATGTAAATATAAGTGTTTACACGTTTACATATTTGGAATCTTTTTTCATTTTCCTATGAATCCATGCTGGTCATTAATTTGTACATTTGATTGTTATGAAATTCATTGCATTCTGTGCAGGCAAGGGAGAAAAATAAAAATGCAACCAATAAAAAAATTTATTCACACTATCCTCAGTATCTGGTATGTCCACCGTGTGCTTGCAAACAAGCTTGGCAGCGGCTCCGCATGGAACGCACAAGTCTCTGAAGGAAATTCCGGGGAATCAAGTCCCTTTCACGTGTAAGAGCAGCTTCGAGCTGTTGCAGATTAGCTGGAGAACCTTGCCTGTAGACTCTGCGTCCAAGCTCGTCCAACAGATGTTCTATAGGGGACATGTCTGGTGATAGGGCAGGCCAATCAATCGTCACAATGTGCTGCTGCTGTAGATATTGCTGCGTAATGCATGCGGTGTGCGCACGTGCGTTATCCTGTTGGAGAAGCTGCAAATCTGGTAATTTGTGAACGCAGGAGCAACCAATGCATCCAGAACCTCATCTCGATATGTCACAGCATTAACATTTCCACGGAAGATGTGAAGAGGCACGCGATGGTGAAAACTAAATCCTCCCCAAATGTGAATACTGCCACTTCCAAATCGGTTGTGCTGACGAACACAGCAATCTGCAAAGCGCTCTCCACACCGTCGCCAAATCCGCATACGTCCATCATCAAAGGATATGTTGAATCTGCTCTCGTCTGTGAATAGGACAGAATTCCACTGCAGTCTAGTCCATCTGACATGTTGCTCTGCCCATTGCAGGCGCTGCTGACGATGTCTGTGAGTCAAGTTTGGCCAAACATAAGGTCGTCTTCCAGTAAGGCCTGTATCTCTGAGTCGTCGTATGACTGTCATTCGAGAGACTTGCCCACGTCTACCCACTATTGCTCTTGCTGTTTGACTTGCCGGGAGAGAACGATTCCTTAGGTGACTCAGCACAATATGACGATCTTGCGCAGGGGTAGTAACTCGTGGTTGGCCACTCCGAAGTCTATCCCGGGCACTGCCAGTGATTCCGTAACGTTCATTGAGACGTACAATAGTGCTGTGGTGGCAATTCATCCTTCTGGCAATGGCCCGCGAGCTCATTCCGGTCTCCAACATATAATGGCTCGTTGGCGGTCGTTTTCAGATAGTCGTGGCATTTCAAGCACATGTACTGGGTGTTTTGTCTCAACGGCCTTTTTATACCGAGTATACTGCCACAACGCGTACACATTTTCAGGGTCATAGCTGTTGGGAATCGTGTTGCACGAGTAACTTTGGTTGTTTTCATGTAGTCTGTACACAAACCCGTGGGTTGAATCATGCACTTTCCATTCCAGAGCCATTCGCTCTCTACCTCATGACAAACACGGGGAAAATCCATTCCCACACTTTTTTTTCCAGCTTCTCGGCATCAGTATATATAATAGTGGTGCGTTTTTAATGTGCTTCAGTATATATATATATATATATATATATATATATATATATATATATATATATATATATATATATATATATATATATATATATATATATATATATATATATAATTATATGTAATTCTATTGATTAACTACAGTGTGCGTTAGGAAGTGTGTAGATTTGTTTAAACTACTGTGTAAATTTCTGGAGGCAAAAATCCAAGCTTGTGAATATTCAAATAAATTGAGAATGATGGCAAAAGTGTGTCTCTAGTTTTAGAAAAGTATTTAAAGAATTATTTCTTGATGGAATGGGACACACACCAGAAACTAAGGAAAGGATGAAAGGAATTGTATTACCTTATTGTTTAAGCTATTACTTAGTATTTTATACAAGACCTAATCATTATATGGAGGCGGATCACGGACAAATGGCTCTAACTAAGGATTTAGAGGAAAATTGTAGTCACAGTGAACTGTATTTGTTTGTTACTGTTATAATATGTCCTATGCATCTGCTAGCACATTGTATGAATCTGTCTATCATCCCCAACCTTTGTGATAGTGGAATAGTGATAGATACTATAGGGGTTACATCTAATTACATTTCAGGTTATATCCTGTAAACCCAACTACACATAACAAAGTCAGCCACTACTGAGGGAACTACTGATGCATGTGCCTTTTGAGTTCAGAGAGCCAGTCATCAAGTACCTACTGCATAAATATTTACCAGCAGACTTACTTACTTTCTATCAGTTAAGTTACAGTTCTTGTTGATAGATAGTTTAGTTAAATACCGCTAGCAGAGCTAATAATAATAATATAATCATAGTAAGATCTTGAGAGGGAGCGCATAGGAATCTAGGATAATACAATATCATCATCCCTAGAAACTTATACAGCTTGATCCTACCTTTGATATCTATACACCCTTACTCTTTTCAGAGAAGGGGGTATTACTTATAAGACCAGACTCTTATCTGGCACTATCCTGGTATCACCTGATACAACTTTGTGTCCAGGATAATTTATTAATTTCAATAACATCTACCCTCTCGTGACAGATGTATATGTTAATGTCTATACATATTAAAGGGTGTATGTTATAGATGTATATGTTAATGTCTACACATATTAAAGGGTATATGTTATAGATGTATATGTTAATGTCTGTACATAGTAAAGGGTATATGCTGTGTTCCCTTGTGTACCATTCGTCTCCCTTAATTAAGCATTAGTCTACCTACGTAGTTACCCCTTTTACCCCGGAGTCTGCGGTAAAGCAGTTCAAATCTCTCACTCTAGGGTTTTCTGCATCTATTGTTTTCGCTGCTGCGTTAGCCAGTTCCATGGAAAACCTTATTTAATCGTCATTTACAATATGGTTGGTTCGGTACAGTGGTTTTGTATTTGGCATACTAACATCATGACTTTAGATGCATACTGGAGAGATGAGATAGGATGTACACATGGTGATGCTGTACACATGGTGAGGCTGTACATATGGTGAGACTGTACACATGGTGATGCTGTACACGTGGTGAGTGTATAAGCACAGAGTGATTGAAAAGTCACTGCATTTTTTTTATTTTAATTATGCCTCCACTCCTATCTAACTAATTAATATAAAACAAACGTTAAAAAAGAGAATTAACAGTCATTGTATTACATACAACGTAAGTCACTGAACAACTCAACGTGACATCCGTCCTAGTCAACATATGACCTCATGCCGGGCAGCAAATGATGCTGTATCTTGTCACGTTAGTTCACTGACCATTTTAAATTTTATTTCTTTTATTTTGTTGCTGGAAATATAAATAGTAAAATTATCTGGCAGGTCAACATCAGACAATCTCTGAAAGACCGAGAAATGGACTGGACTGGAATCACGTCAAAAGGACGAGAGTTGATAGGTTAGCGTGGCGCTCTCGTTGGATAACCTCTATACTCCTAGGTAAAAAAGATACGACTAGGTAAGTAAGTAAATAAGCAACATGGCGGCTATCGCTTCATGCTTTAACGTTTGTTTCATGTATTTCTAACGGACATCAGTGAGGATATCCAGAAGCCTCCTCCAATCATAACTGACTATAGGAGTGCACCGGTGAGGTGATAACTCGTGAGGTGATAACCCGTGAGGTGATAACCCGTGAGGTGATAACCCGTGAGGTGATAATCCGTGTGGTGATAACCCTCAGCTTTTTCCCCTGGTGCTCCTCTCGTCATGTTCTTTTCTCTTCTACTTTTTTTGGGGTCCAATCTGAGGTGATAACGTAGGGGGTATAGTCACGTGATATAATCGGCAGGTTCAACCTCCCAGGTTGCTGAATTTGTGCCTAGTACCTTCATGTCTCTCTTGCACATTTCTTTGAACCCCAGCTGTGGGCGCCCGGCTGCTCTTTTGCCGTCTGCCAGTTGTGAAAATATTTCTGGGGATGCGACCATTTTATATGCGGCGTGCATGGCTGAGCTAGCGTATCTGCGCTGTCGACGTAGTGTGTATGTGCTTTGAAGGCCAACACGTGACAACACCTCGACATTTGTCACTTTGTCGTTCCATGAAATACCGAGGATGTTGCTTAGACACCGTAGATGGAAGGTATTGAACTTTATTTCTTGTTTAGCAAATGAGCATACACACATTTAAAATTATGAAGCGGCTTGTCATTCAACCGGTAGAAAGAAAATATGAAATGGTTGCCAATTTTATGCATGAAAAAAAAAAGTTAACCCACAATAAACTTTTCGGTAAAACACGCTCTTCGGGATACATAACACACAAACAGGAAACTGGAAAAGCTAATATTTAATTGAAATATCTGTATAATAACTATAAAGTAAATCTGGTACCTGAAGCTGATTGTAACTTTGAAACGTAAGGAGCAACTAGTGTAACAACGTCAAAGACAATACGTCATTAAACCACCGCGCATAAATTAAAAACAGAAATATGCCTACAAGATGTGCACTCAGATATAAGATGTGCACTCAGATACAAGATGTGCACTCAGATATATATCTTGGCAA
The DNA here is from genome assembly GCA_024509875.1 of Oreohelix idahoensis. Lineage (NCBI taxonomy): Eukaryota > Metazoa > Mollusca > Gastropoda > Stylommatophora > Oreohelicidae > Oreohelix > Oreohelix idahoensis. Next base: position 214,352 of record JAMPIV010012025.1, read on the forward strand.
CAGTATAGACAAATCCACTATTATCAGGTTGTGCGTGGATCTGGCAACATCATCATGTGAAGCACGTTGCCACAAGAACTGATGATAAGAACCAGACAAACGCTATTCCAACAAGAACTGATGATAAGAACCAGACAAACGCTATTCCAACAAGAACTGATGATAAGAACCAGACAAACGCTATTCCAACAAGAACTGATGATAAGAACCAGACAAACGCTATTCCAACAAGAACTGATGATAAGAACCAGACAAACGCTATTCCAACAAGAACTGATGATAAGAACCAGACAAACGCTATTCCAACAAGAACTGATGATAAGAACCAGACAAACGCTATTCCAACAAGAACTGATGATAAGAACCAGACAAACGCTATTCCAACAAGAACTGATGATAAGAACCAGACAAACGCTATTCCAACAAGAACTGATGATAAGAACCAGACAAACGCTATTCCAACAAGAACTGATGATAAGAACCAGACAAACGCTATTCCAACAAGAACTGATGATAAGAACCAGACAAACGCTATTCCAACAAGAACTGATGATAAGAACCAGACAAACGCTAGTCCAACAAGAACTGATGATAAGAACCAGACACACGCTATTCCAACAAGAACTGATGATAAGAACCAGACACACGCTATTCCAACAAGAACTGATGATAAGAACCAGACACACGCTATTCCAACAAGAACTGATGATAAGAACCAGACACACGCTATTCCAACAAGAACTGATGATAAGAACCAGACACACGCTATTCCAACAAGAACTGATGATAAGAACCAGACAAACGCTATTCCAACAAGAACTGATGATAAGAACCAGACAAACGCTATTCCAACAAGAACTGATGATAAGAAGCAGACAAACGCTATTCCAACAAGAACTGATGATAAGAACCAGACAAACGCTATTCCAACAAGAACTGATGATAAGAACCAGACACACGCTATTCCAACAAGAACTGATGATAAGAACCAGACAAACGCTATTCCAACAAGAAGTGAAAAGAAGACGCTAGCGATGGATAGCACACACATTAACGAGACCAGCTGATAGCATGATAAGACAGTCAATGGTCTGGAATCTACAACGTAAGATAAATAGAGGAAGACAAAAAAAAAAACATCGAGAAGAAAGCAAGCGATAGACATGAAAGAGATAAAGAAAACATAACAAGACCTGGAACGAACAGAACAGGACAGGAGGGCGTGGTTTTTTTTGGGGGGGGGGGAGAAGGGGCGGGGCATCTGTTCCACGGGGAGCGGAAAGGGAAGTCTATGATGTTGTTGCATATGACTATGATGTTGTTGTATATGACTATGATGTTGTTGTATATGACTATGATGTTGTATATGACTATGATGTTGTTGTATATGACTATGATGTTGTTGTATATGACTATGATGTTGTTGTATATGACTATGATGTTTTTTTATATGACTATGATGTTGTTGTATATGACTATGATGTTGTTGTATATGACTATGATGTTGTTGTATATGACTATGATGTTATTGTATATGACTATGATGTTGTTGTATATGACTATGATGTTGTTGTATATGACTATGATGTTGTTGTATATGACTATGATGTTGTTGTATATGACTATGATGTTGTTGTATATGCTACTTCCACAGATTGCGTTAAAGCAAAATTATTGTTGTATTGTGTGACGGCAGAAATGTTTGCAAGAAGGTGTATGTCCGGCACAAATATATCATACAGCTGTCTACAGAATATTAACAGGACATCTGAACCGAACTTTTCGGTGAAGGTTTGAACCTAGTAGAACAGTTTTGTGAAGACTTAGTTTTTGTCTGTGATGGTAGATTGAGATCGGAGAGTCGGGGATGGAATCAAGGGCTGATAGTCGCGCTTTGAGCCGCGAGTAATCGAGGTTTGAGTTTGTTTTTCTCTCATCACGTGGGAATCTCACACTTCCTGTAAACCTGGCATAAAAGGATAGTGGGCGATCTAGGCCAGGACTTGATTTGTTTAAGGGAATAATGTGTGTGTGTGTCTCAGGACTATAAATGTATGCTGTTACATTACCTTTATTATTTTGCATGCATTATAAAAGTAATGGTTAAAATACATGTACGTATGAGGGATACAGTATGCAAGATGAGAGAGAGGGAAGGGCAGAATGTTAGAGGAGCCTGCGTGCCCAATCCTTAACTCTTTGAAAATAGAGTTTGTTCTCTCTCTCTCTCTCTCTCTCTCTCTCTCTCTCTCTCTCTCTCTCTCTCTCTCTCTCTCTCTCTCTCTCTCTCTCTCTCTCTCTCTCTCTCTCTCTCTCTCTACCTCTTTCATATCAATTACTTACTATTGAGGTTCAGAATGTATTAATTTGAAAACACTTTGAGATGTGTGTTATTCCAGGGCAGAAATGTCAAAAGGCAAAAAGTACTATTTCTTTACCTTGATGAAATAAAGATTGTATTCGTTCGTTTCTCTCTTGTCTTGTCTCAACCCTTCCCTCAACTCTGTTTTTTTCTCACCTTCTCCGTTGCATTCTCATTTTTTTTAGCAACTTCTTTTCCTATTTGATGCTTAGGGATTTTGCCTCGGTTTAAGGCGCTGCACCCCTGTTCAACGTGCACACGGTCTATCGGTTATATTAGGACGCGTATCCAAATATAAAAGAATTTATGGACTCGAAAATCTACTTTTCCTGCTTGTTCTTTTTATATCATCTGTCATCCTTCCTTCCCACATTTCTTCTTTCTTTCTCTCTTGTTCCTTACTTCCTCAATATGCTTCCTTGTCTTCTCTTCTTTACGTTCGTGCAGCAAATCGTTTAATATCGTGAGGGTGGGGGGTGCCTGACACATTCATGACCTAAATTAGTTAGTTATTACGTCATACCTTATAGAGTAGTCGCTTTATTCTTTCCTTGTCTCCCTCCACGGAGAACATCGTATTCACAGAGAATATAGTATTCATAGAGAATATAGTATTCACAGAGAATATAGTATTCATAGAGAATATAGTATTCACAGAGAATATAGTATTCACAGAGAACATAGTATTCACAGAGAATATAGTATTCACAGAGAACATAGTATTCACAGAGAATATCGTATTCACAGAGAATATAGTATTCACAGAGAACATAGTATTCACAGAGAACATAGTATTCATAGAGAACATAGTATTCACAGAGAATATAGTATTCACAGAGAATATAGTATTCACAGAGAATATAGTATTCAGAGAGAAAAGAGAGCAGGCAAACAGACACGAAAGTAGTGGCGTACACATGGAAGGACCTTGAATGGATGGCACAGTAGAGAGGGACCAGGAGGGATTGGGGTGTTTGATCAAGGCCTCTATTCCACAGGGATCTTGAACGTAACGTCGATGAGGCAACAGCCTTTTTCTTTGTCTGTTGTCATACAGGGGAACAGATCCATTCATCACTGGGTATTTTTTAATGGATAGACTCCCTTTGTTACTTTTTTGTATGGGTATTATTGTCCCTTTGTTGTTTATTTATTCCAAATAGCTCTGTCACAAGACGAATAATCGTTACTGAACACACAACTGACTGCTGCCTTTATTAAAGTCATTATTGTAGAAGTCTGAGGGCCTACGATGAAGAAGAACACAGAACTGAATAGTATTATGTTGTCGACTAGCAACATTGATCTGAGATTTAGCTTCTCGAGGCAAAGTTACAGGGTGTGAAGTATCCCGCTCCAGTATACCAAACCAATCATGTCCGTTGGCAATGATAGTTTCTGTAGCAAATTATTTTATATGATAAAAAGTGATCACATTCTTTCTTAAGAACCCCGGTGTCTACACGGGGCACTGTCATGTGTAGCTACAGCGATATACTTACCCGTGACTGGTACAACTGTGTACGGAGCACTGTCATGTGTAGCTACAGCGATATACTTACCCGTGACTGGTACAACTATGTATGTTCTTGTTTTTATTATATGCATCTCTTGGTGATTTTTACTTTGCAAATACGTAAATATGGTGACAGATCGTAGATTCGCCATCTTGATTTGTAATTTATCCCATACAGTCTTGAAAACGATAACATTTGTTTCATTTGTGGATAGGCTGATACTGCAGTAAAACTATTGCCGGAAAAGTAGAATTAACGCAGGGCTTACATCACTTTTACAATGACAAAATTTTATTATTAACATGAGACAACGTTAATTTTTTTTGTTTCCGAAATGCAAACTGTTATTATTATGTAGTTTATTTTTTTTTTTTAATGACTTATTACTTGTTTGTAGTCTCAAAGAGAACAACAATCAGTCATTAAAACAAAGAAAACAACAATCAGTCATTAAAACAAAGAAATTAACAATCAGTCATTAAAACAAAGAAAACAACAATCAGTCATTAAAACAAACAAATCAACAATCAGTCATTAAAACAAAGAAAACACCCATCAGTCATTGAAACAAACAAATCAACAATCAGTCATTAAAACAAAGAAAACACTCATCAGTCATTAATTCAGTCATTTTCCTGTTTGCTTGATGTGAAGTATGGAACCAAACCTGCACCAAAGCGTTAATATGATGCACGTGCAGGGATGATTCCTGTAGTCATTGATGTGAAGTATGGAACCAAACCTGCACCAAAGCGTTAATATGATGCACTTGCATGGGTGATTCCTGTAGTCATTGATGTGAAGTATGGAACCAAACCTGCACCAAAGCGTTAATATGATGCACGTGCAGGGATGATTCCTGTAGTCATTGATGTGAAGTATGGAACCAAACCTGCACCAAAGCGTTAATATGATGCACTTGCATGGATGATTCCTGTAGTCATTGATGTGAAGTATGGAACCAAACCTGCACCAAAGCGTTAATATGATGCACTTGCATGGATGATTCCTGTAGTCATTGATGTGAAGTATGGAACCAAACCTGCACCAAAGCGTTAATATGATGCACTTGCAGGGATGATTCCTGTAGTCATTGATGTGAAGTATGGAACCAAACCTGCACCAAAGCGTTAATATGATGCACTTGCATGGATGATTCCTGTAGTCATTGATGTGAAGTATGGAACCAAACCTGCACCAAAGCGTTAATATGATGCACGTGCAGGGATGATTCCTGTAGTCATTTCTTTAACGTGATGAAGTTGCCAACCTCTTGCACAAACTCATATTAACCGCCATTTTCGACATCTTGAAAGAGCAGAAGTCCTGTTATTTGACTGTCCCCTAAGACAGTCATTGGCACTATCGGGGCCAAAGAAAATACATGACGCATAGCTGCACGAGTTTCTGAGTACAATTATGTGTTTGATGAAGTGTGTGTGTGTATGTGTTTGAGTGTGTGCATTGATTGCTCTTGTAAAATGTACTATCTCGTCCATCAAATCTCTCCCTCACAGTTTATTTACCCTGTACCACGCGCCACTCGCCTCCATTGCCCTCAGCCTTGTCCTCGGTTATCAAAGTTTGCGAGATCAGCGAGATTTCTCAACCTTCCAGACCTGTCAATTTCTGGCGTGAGATGGAATATCAACACTTGACAATAAATAGAAAATCGACCGGCGGACAACTCGCTGACTCGGACAAACACTTGAACGCCGTGGAGAATGACGCGTGACGAGAGGCGAATGTTGTTGTCCGTGTGTGTGTTTT